>JAYJLV010110444.1:0-11317 GCA_036873485.1 Torymus texanus | reverse complement strand
CCCAAGGCATAAATAAACGTTTCTAATATAATTTAATCTAATCTAATCTCTCTCTCTCTCTCTCTCGCTCACTCTATCTCTCTCTCTCTCTCTCTCTCTCTCTGTTTCAACCGATGGAATGCTGCTGCACATATACACACGAGTGTCGTATAGGTATAAGTCACCGAAACTGCCATAAATCCTGTGCAGCTGGACAATGGCACATGAGGGCCGCAGCTTTTTGTCTTCGTAAGCGATGTATTATATATGTGTGTGTATGTGTGATGTACATAATGTAAGTGTGTGGGTAACGGGAAATTATATTGTGCCCGTGCGTATAGGGCTTTTTGCGGTTATTATAAGTGCGCTGTTGTGGGGTAATCCGGATGCGTTTGACGGGAAGATAGCGAATGAATTTTCGCGGTGTCTATATGGTATATATATATATATAGATTTTTGGTATTCCGGTTGAGTAATCATCAAAAGTAGCGGTTTATGGTACAAATGTATCCACGAAAACGCAATAACTCGTCGAAAGAGTTATATATAAACGCGATGATTGCTGTAGTTATATATATATATATATATATATATATATATATATTATCACACCACGTGCGAAAAGTAAAATGGCAGACTGCGCTACGACTCTACCCTTATTACTTTTTGCAATCATCATCCTTCGGCAATACTTTACGACCGCGTGTACTAAAGAGCATCGCAATTACTTGCTTATACGTATATAGTAACTTTTAAAGCAGTCCGTGATGTGCGACGTCCCATCTGTGCTTCGGGGCAACATTGCGGAATCGAGGCGCCGTAAATTACTTTTTCGAGCGCGTGAACAATCGACGTTGATGATCATAATGAGATGTGAAAGAGTCAGTGGGTGGCTATAGGTTAGTGATGCGCGTGGATGACCGAAAATAGCTCGCCGACGCGCAGGAAAAGAATAATACAGTTTAATGGGGAGGACGTGTAGGTATGTGTGTTATGTGTTATAAGGATATCCGAGTGAATCATGGATCGTCCGTGATGCGAGGCTTTACAGCTTGGACAGTAAATCAGATGATGTTTTGAAAAAAAAATAGTTACAGGGTAAAACACGAGGTTTTTTTTTAGAGAGGAAAAAAAATAAAGCTTTTCGTTATCCGTACTACACGATCTTGGGTCTATAATGATTCTATTCAATGATTAGTCAAAGTAGACAACACTGTATTTGACCGTTACGTAATCTATTATGTGAAGTTAAAATTGTAACATCAAATAAACTAAATGTATTTGTACTTGCATACACGCATCATAACAATACATAATATATAATCATTTGTAATTGGCTTTAATCATAAACGATTGAAAGCATATACGCGATTTCATAATATAATTCTCAGATTTACCTAACATATAGCTTTACATAATTTTGATCGTACAGTAAAACGAAAGAAAAAGTATACGCCTGTGTTTTTCGTCAGTCAACTAAAAAAAACTCTTATACATGTGTCAACGTCACCGATGACATCACTTTACTCCTCTATACAAAGAAAATCCAAAAAAACAACACCGTCATATACACTGAGGTGACAATATAGTTACTATTGCCATACTGTATAGTGCAAAATCGTTACAACTATATTTAAATAATATTAAAATATAGTATCAATAAACTAAAAAAATGTGTATATTTTACTCTAAAAATAGAAACCATAACTATATTTTGACAACTATACGATATAATAGTATTTTTTTCGATGTACAAGTATAATAATACCACATCGCACGAAACCATCGAAAAATCTCTTCATCCACCTGTAACCGGATCCGCATACACCATATAAAATCAGCTCATCTCCGTTCATCTCACCCCATTCACGTTGGACATAAGGCCCACTTTTTTCTCATTCCGGTCGTTCGCGAAGAACGAGAGAAATTCTAGCGGTATATATAACGTATATATATATAAATACACTGTAAATGAGAACAGCCTCGATCACGTATAGGTGTGCACGCACGCACGCACGCATGCGCACGCACTTACGAAACGGCGCCGCGCACGCGCGTGTAATAATTACTCTATAGCAGTAGGCAGGAAGGCAACGACGCGATGGCGATAAATGCGTAGGCGCGAACGAACACGAGACTTAAAAAGGAGGCATCGATGTAACTGTGCGACGAATTCGATGATGATGATAATGTTGTTGTTGTAAGGTCGATCGTATGTAGGTGTGTGAGGCTCTTGCTTTAGAGTTGAATTTCGTTGTGATGGGTTTTGGGATTTGTATGGAGGATTATTGAAGATTTGGATTAGGAGGATGGGTGGGTTTGTAAATAAAATAGTGGTTTTAAATTGGAACAATGATTAGAGGAAACTGCGCCATGAATTTTGACTTTCCGTGATGTACATTCCGATGGTTATATTGATCGGAAGCAATTATTTAACTTGAAATTACGTTAATTGCGTCACGTCATACCATACTTTAATCAAATAAATCAAGGTCCTTTGCATAGTAATAACATATTAAACGAATTTTATTTTCTCTTTCATCAAATCAAACTAATACTCTATTTATTTATATTTCCCAAGAACTAAACAGGTTTCGAAGTATTTAAAAAAAAGTTTAATATTAAAGCTTTTCAATAAACACTTGTATATATAAATTTATTGAGCTCTTGCAAAACGTCCTCTTAAATACGACATAAACTCTCTACAACCTTACCTTTTTTTTCCACAGGCACATATACCGAAATGTCTAAAAAAAAGCACATTAGCACTATTTAACCCGCATTCGTATATATATTATCACAAAAAAGGAGCCAAACGCATTACACGTAGCATTGCCAAACATCATCAAAAGTTACGTTCGTGACTTTCTCGTTTGCGAAAAACCTCGCTAAATTACACACATACACATAACGTGTATATGTAAATGCAATTATTATTTCAGTTCAACTAAAATGTCTACCTAACTCACTGCAAACAACCCCGAATTTAGAAGCTCTATACTTTAGCCATTGCAATTCGACAGTGGCGCATACGACAACAAAAAAAAATCACGTCACAAAGTTAACTTTAGCTGGTTTACCGTAAACTTTATTACCAGTCTTGACGTATACGCCAGTCATTACAACAGTTAAGGTCGGCTTTTCGTGTTTTTCATGAAATCGGCCACTAGGGTAAGTGTATAACTCGCGTTACACACATAATATAAACAGTTGCACACGCGCGCGTTACTAGTATATACGTGATGTGTGTGGCCCAAAATGATTTTTCATTAGATTCTGGGCCCTTTCTTCCTTGTCCATTAAATGTAATAACGCGCGATTAACTTTGTCGTATTATACCGACGTAATAACTCGCAGATGAAATCAGCGTGGTAATGGCGGCGTTAGGCAAATCATTTTCCGTCATTTTTTTTTCAGTGTGCGTCGTTGTTGCGAAATTGTATATATGTATATATATATACACACACACATGAACTTAACGGTGAACTAGTACACGTTTAATAACCGTTGCTCGTTACGGGTGCGCGCACGCGCGTGTAAACTATGAGAAAATGGGGCGAAAATTCGTTACTTCGGTAGAATTACGACATATATACTGCGCCGTACGCGTATACGAAGATAAATGGCTTTAGTGGTTCTTTTTATAACTGCGCGCGAGTGCAGTAGATATATATATGCGAGTATAAAGAGTAGTAAGAAACATTCAATTTACCATTCCTAAAGTTGAAAACTTCATCTCTCACCTGTATATAATCATACCTTACAATAAAGCAAAAACCAAAAAGTCGAATAACAAAGAAATACAATAATTCTATATTCCAAAATTCACGTTACACGTTGTGATCGGCAGTATATACCTCGCGTAGTCAAACCGTATACGTATTTGCTCTACATCTACGCCACTCCTATGACGAGAAGTTCATTTTCTAACACAATTATCATAAGCGCATACCCGCAGTGTATTCTGCACTCGCGCAGAACCGGTGCATCCACTTTATACCATATATTCGATTTATTCACCATACATTATATATAAATAAACGTATATTATACCTCAACCGCGACCAGGTAGCTTCGCCAAAAGAAAAAGAGAGAGAAAGAGATAACAGCGGTATACTTATGTGTGTGTTCCCTCCGGGTGCTAAATGAATTATCTGATCGAATTAGATGCAATCGTGGTATATGTATATGTATATACGTACGTGCGGGAATTCGAATCTGAATCTGAATGAAAGAGTGTACAACGATGCGACGCGGTTTTTGTCGCAATGTATATATATAGGTAGTTGTGCATTTGGGATTGGGTGTACCGTTAACTATTTCTTATTGAGAACGTGGTCTGTATATGTGTGTTTGTAAACAGTGAAAAAAATGCGGTTGAATGCAAATTTGACCATTGGTAAGATAAGCGACAGAAACATTGGAGGGGACAAAAACAAATTTAAATTAGATGAAATACAATGTTGTGTAAACGTAAGTTCTGTATAGTATATATACGGGACGTTTTACTGTAAAAATTGCATTTTAATGTGAAAAATTCTAATACTCTTTTTATTATGCAATTTATAGAATTTTGTAACAATTCAAAGTCTGATGTATCTTCAATTTTTATAATAAACTCATAGAGTAGCGTTTAAATCATTCAACGTTAACGATTTATATCAGATATACCTTTAGAACCAGTAAATTATAAAGTTTTATTTATTGAATTCGAAGTTCCACAATTACAGGCCGTTTCAATCCTGTCTACAACAATTTTACGACACGGCGCTATAAAATAAAACGTTATTTACGCATTCAAATTTAATTGCTACCGAAGCGTATATATACATATACGTTATGACTTTGTCATATGCATATAAATGTATACATACATTTTTTCTCCAACAACTCATTCCTCCGCGATTGATTAATACAAAATCATAAACAATTTTATCCAAGGCTTGTTGCACACTGTAGCTTTGAAAAACTTGAAAACTACGCATCTACTCGTACCAGCCGAACAAAAGATTCTCCTCATGGCAAAAACGTTCTTTCTCCAGGGCCAGCATACGTCAGCCCAATAACTGTACCTCAAAAAGCTCGTAAACCCCCTTCCAAGAAAAGTAAAAAAAAAAAGAAAGAAAAAAAGCAAAGCTTTCGCGCGTCTGTGTCTTACCTCGCTCAAACCAAGGCCAAAGACCAGCAGCATCAGCAGAGACGTGAACATCGAAAAGGCTGGTGAAGCAGTAGTGGGCCTCCTGAGAAACCTCGTCCCCGAGGACCTACTCGTACGCGTCGCCTCCATCTTCTCGCCCTTAATTATACGCCTCGACGTGGCTTTCGAGGGCATAAAACCTGCAACAGAGAAAGAGAGTAAGAGAGAATTCAGTGGTTAGCTTGTATATATATATATATACATACACACGTGTACACACATATACACACACGTGAATGTGTATATGAATTATGAATGCATCGACGTCGAGGGTTATTTGCGAGAAAGAGAGAGAGAGAGAGAGGAGAGGTCTCGTAAACGTCGCGAGCTGCAGCTTTTTTATATATATTCGAGGGCACATCGAAAGGTACGCACGAACGATAATAACTTGAGATTTTACGGTCCTTTCGTGGTATATACATATACGTACGTAGGGCTTTTGTACAGAGGTATTACTTGTGGTTGTATGGTACTGCAAGGAAAGGATGGAACAAGTGAGCTTGGAGAAATGCAATTTAGTGGAGGATTGAAAATGTGCGAAGTAAGAGGTTTTTAACATGCAAGAGTTTTCGTTAATACAGGCGTGAATGCGTTAAGAGACGATTTCCCTTGAAGTGAATTTGTAGAAATTTATCGTTAGAAATCTCGGGTTTATATATACAGATGGATAGGAAGATGCTTCATCACTATCACAAATTAGTGTAAGTGTGCTCATCGGTAATTGAAAGCGAAAGTAGAAACTCGATGATTTTTATAGAGGATTATGGTGCAGTGCGTATATAGGCGGTATAATTTTTCACGAGTTAAATATTCGAGAAGTATACGAATTAGTTATTCGATGATACTTTTAGTATAAGAATTTCAAGTATTTAAATATTATTAATTTCAATATTATGTATGTGGTCTTTAATTTTGATCATGGATTATTTTGATTAATACTAGAAAGTGAGATGAAATATTTGTATAGTAAAAGTCCAATAAACATTTTCCTGAACCACATTCTTCCTCTATATTAATAAAAATAATACCACTACCAAGTATTCAGCCGTAAATTTTGTTCTCAAGGTCTTGGCGCAAGATTTATTAAACTTAAAAATTTAACAACATTATGTTATTTCGCAAAGATTGAAATCGTTTTTATTTTTCTATTTTCTTTTGTCACTTTATATATATATATATACACACACACACTACTTCCACGCTATATAATGGCGTCAATTTTGGTGCAGAAAATTGCTTTCGCCCGTGTAATATATACGCTCCTCGTTCTCGAAATCAGTTAGTCATTCTTCTCGCGCAGAAGGTAAAAGACGAGCGCCCACGACACGACAGTTTGTAAATTGCATGAAATCGTCTTCTCGTCGCTTAAACGTTTATATATAGTACACCAACCACGCGCAGACGATAATGAAAGTGCAAAGAGGAGAAACCGCGAAATAAAAGTGAAACCATAATGTCATCTTCGTCGCGCGCGCGAGTTTTATTAAAAAAAAAAGAAGCAACGCGAGTCTCGTCGTGTCAAGTCACTTTTTTGACCACACAGAAAAAAAAAACAACGTCAATTTCCCGCGAGTAACTGTAATTAAAGGTAATATCATGCGAGACGAAGCAAATCTTGGACAAAGTAATTTAAATTCCCTTTTGGCGTTTCGATTATGCACATCTTTTTCTAATTCTTTGTCCAACGCGTATATATATAAGTGCCCGCACACGCTTGCTATTAATGTATTATAGCGTGTATATATATATAATATGATGTACCTCGAAAACCTGTTCGGCGCGTGGCATTTTTCCAAACGTTTAATGAACGGCATTTTACATGCACAGCCGCGTCGCATCTACTTTTGCCCCTTTTACAACGTAATAAGTCTCGATAACCCGGCAATTTGCCCATTAATGCGTACTAAATTAATTATTCTCGGTTACTCTCTTTCTACTCTATACTAGCCCATAAAAAATAGCTTTTCAATACAGGCTACTCTCCCTTTTACCCGCGTAATATCCTTTTATTCGTGAGTAGCATTATAAAAGAGAGTGAGTGAGAGAGAGAACGTATACATTATACACTTTTATTATCTAAAAATAGCGCAAAACAAGCTAGAGAACCGCACGCTAATCATTTCATTCATACATCAGTCTGTACACATACACACACACACACACAAACACATACGATAGCTGTCCGGCTATATACGTATATGACCACTCAATCGTATTGAGAATCACGCGAATAAATCACTCAGAAATGTCACGGACTGCATGATCATCCAATTACCGCTATAGACGGGATACGCACGTTGCTTGGCTATATATATGTATGTTCTGTTATAAACGTGTACGTGTATATCTATATACACTTACGTGTGTGTGTATATACGAGCGCTAACTCAATTTAGAGATTAATTGACGGGTCCGCAGGTATATGAAGCGCGTTACGCGTACTTAGCCATGCAAAATCGCTCTTATGGAGTGCTGTTGCTGTTGCTGTTGCTGTTGCATGCATGCTGCGCACTGACTTTAGCCTCGCTAATTAATGAAACTGTATGTGTGTGTTGGTATAAAATTGGCTGTATAAAAAAAAATGGTAAAGCTGATTCTTTTTGGAAGATTGACTTTTATCTAATTAGAGCCTTATACTACGAGGATTCAATTGAAGCGAAGGCAATTAGCATATTTCTACGTTGGAAGATTCGAACAAAGATATATATGTAATAAGATGGCCTTATTCTGCCATATAAGTAGCAGTCAATATACAAAGAATTTAACAGTTAAGTCTTGGTATATAGATTATTATAATTTTATATTAAATTTCTGTTATTAATTTGAGCGTATAGAGCCTTGAAATAATGATACTGAAAGAACTATATACTTTTGCGAGAAGTCTTTTATTCAGAATATAATATATACTTGCATTAAATGTATAAGTCTGATGTTGCACTGCTGAACCGCAACTATACGTAATTTTTAATCGAATAAAAGTTCTATAAAAATCCGAATTCTCTCGAAACTCTCAACTTTAATTATATTTTACATACAAAATTATCAACATATGTACAAGTTAAATAAAGACAAGCTTAAAATAGAAACAAATTTTTATGAATTTACTCAAATCTTCTTAAATCCCTCAACGATGTAAACCTCAATTTAGCATAAACATATACCAAAATCATTCCCAACTCTTTGACTATACGTAAATACGACATAAAGACTCCCAGCTTAACCCCTTATAAATCGCCGTCACGCTCCTAATACCTACAAAACAAAACCTACTCCCATCCGGCCGTCACCTAAGCTTACCGCTTTATACATACACATATACACATACCATAGAGCGCGACAATCAATGCAGACAACGAAACAAAATAAACGTCACTCGCTCGCTTGCTCTCATCCCCATTAAACCATCATATCCCGTCTCGTCCTCACGCGTACGCGCACGCATCGTTAATGAAATTTATGCGCATTTATATTGGAATTGGTGTATTAACGAAGCGGATCCTCTTCTAACATTATACACATATATATACACGCGGAAAATGGAGCAGAAACTTAAACAAAACCACGTCACTGCGTGTACAGCAGTATTATAGTGACTATTGAGAAAAAAAAACGTCCGACGCGTGTTGTAAATCATTTTAGCAACTGGAGAACAATCGCCACTGTATTATACTTCACTCGTTTTTTTTTTTATATGAGTGCTGCTGTACAGGCAACGCAGTATTCAGTGAAATGGGAGGTATATACGCGCACGATGCACAATGGTGCAGTCGATTGTTCCCATCGAAGCGACGGGCCGCTTTTTCCGCAAATATATATCGGGTATATAGATAAAAGCCGGTTTTGCATAGACACACCTCGGAATTATTTGCATATTTACGCAGCCGTGGATCGCGTGACCTGATGCTATATACGTGCGTGTATGGATATATATAGGTATATATAATGTACTGCCGTAGGGTGTATAAATGAATATATATATACATACGTATAAGTAAGAATATTTTCGTAAAAGGTAATTTTCGCGTAGAGGGTGAGGCGTAAGCCTCATGTGTGGAGCTTATCGGGCGTTTATGGTACCGAGGGAATGTTGAAATGTCGTTGTAAGCCGAGGGGTACATCAGTTTATGACTTGAGAGGTTCATTTTTCGGTGATGTTATGATATTTCGGGGTGAAATCGTATCTTTATTGGTTTCAATATAATGATAGTACCTATATATAAGACGGTATGTTTATTGATAATCATAATCGTTTAAAAATATTAATTAATGTATATATCATGTAACGGATAAAACAAAAACGTATAGTTGCACGTCAAAAAACAATTTCACGTACCCGCGCGTAACCATTTTATATTTTCTATACGCGAAACAGTTATATATACATATACATTTCTGAATGTATATATATATTTCTTTTTTTTATATACCTCGCTACGCCCCGGAAAAATCCCTTTGCGTCCCCGTTATACATTGAAGATCCCCGCCCAACGGTAACGATAACAGTACCAATAAACACAGCAAATATTATCCTCCATTACGCGATCCCCCGAACCACAGCTAATCCCTCGTCGATATACCCCGTCCCCTCCTATATATATATACATAGCAAAACAAGCAAGCAAAAACTTATATCTCTTTAGCAAACAAGCTTAAACGGTTGCACAGACACGGGAATTCAAATTCGCGCGTGTATGGCCATTGTGTGCGTATATTACAACCCTTTATATATATATATATATATATACATACACACAGCACGTGTATATAGAAGGGAAAAAAATCGCCGTTTCACTAAAGTCACAGCCGAACGAACACGCGCGCGATCCTGCGGAATGCTCTAATACACATTCATAGAGGGAGAGAAGCGTATAGTTATATGGTGTATCGGCTGAGAGGATAGATGTACTAGCGAGCCGAGAGAGGATCAGTTATGTGCTGCGAGCGTTAGGTGTATATATATATATATATATATATATATATATATACGTATATATAGAAAAGCGAATATGTATGTGTAAGCGCACGAGTGACCTTACGCAGGATATACGTACGTGGTGCGATCTTAGGTATATATATGTATATATACGGGAGAGTCTGCGAGGTTCAGGAAGTATAGATCGGAGGATTGTCATCGGGGAGTTTGGTATTTTAATGGGTTTGGTTCGAGGTTGTTTTATTGTAGATATCGGTATGTAATAATTTAAAAAAAATGAGGTTCAGTTACTAATAGAGAACGATAGTTTTTCGATTGAGGAATGTGGATATAATTTATATATTTAATGATGTGATAGTTGGATAATACTAACTAGGGAAGGGTCAGACCTCTGAATCGCGGATTTACCTTTGGAATATCTTTCTGAATGTCCTGTTAATTATATAATCTTTACCATTGTAATATTCATTTCTCTTCTGTCGCTTAATTAAGTAAAAAAAATAGTTTTCATCAAAACAATTTAATAACCTTGAATAAATCTACAATGAAATGAAGGTTTACCCTCTAAAAACGACTTTACCATAAACAGCAATTGCTGAATATTCACCACATCCTCGTCTAAATTACTTTTCACGTATACTTTTTTTCCCCAGCCCACGTCATCTTTTAAAAATTCCATCATTGTCCTATCGAAAAAGTCTGCGATCGGCACACAAAGAACGCTCCATATACATTTACATATATGTATATATTACACAAGCACACATATATACATAGATTAGGCATACGCGGGCATGTCGAGATGCATTTATACAGTGTCCGAATTCCATTCATCCTTGTGACTCGCGTGAATATGCATTCTTCGATACTCGCACACGCATGTATAATAACTATACCTATAATTGTCGCATATATACACACCCATACTGCGATATTTTTTCGCTAGCGAAAGTCTTCCTGCATTTTTCGTTAAAAGCCTTTCGCTGTTTAATTTTCCACACCAGCGTGAAAGCTACTATACTATTTTAATTGTGCAGGCAATAGCCACATATGCGGTGAAATTTTCTTTTTCCAGCGATAATGGTAATGATGATGACGACGACGACGAGGAAGGGAAGGAGGGATTATAACGAATCGTGCGTGCGGATGTGTGTGTATAGTATCACGTGATTCACCCTTGGGGAATTCCATCAACCGTATAGTAGCAC
>JAYJLV010110433.1:0-11317 GCA_036873485.1 Torymus texanus | reverse complement strand
TTTTTTATCATGTCCAACAAATCTTCAAAATTTTAGCGAGATCCGTGACCCCCGTGCGCACACTTTTTTAAAAAAGTTTTATTTTGACCCATATATATATATATATATATATATATTTATTTACTTATTATTTCTTATATGTCTAAGTTATCCCTCCAATAATATCCTTATTCCCATCTGCGTTGATAATAACCTTAACCCATCCATATGTCACATTACTAACTCCTAGCCCGGATTTCCCACATGCAGTAAGTAGCTGGGACGATTCATTGTAGCATGAATCGGCAAAACTACTGAAGATTGGGGCGTGCGATCCGTTGAGACTTAGGTTATGCACATCCGCGCCCTTAACGAAGAGAACGAGTCAGAGAATAACACTACGAAACAGGACAGGAAATAAAGGACCAGTGTGTGTGCCAACCGGATTAAGGAAGGAATTTATTATCGAACCCCATAGATTACGGCTCTCGATAGGGCTACTAGTAAAGATATTTCCCGCGCGCGGAACCCGGGATCGGAGAGCGAGTCGGAATGTCAGGTAAGGGAACGAGAGATGTCCCAGAGCGGCGACCAAATAATTTTATATTTTTGCCATTACGACGAGGTTAATAAAACCTCTCACGTAACATTGATTAAATTACACAAAATTTATATTAACTTTAAATTTTTAATATTTAAAAATAAATTTCTAAAAATAATATAAATGATATGGAAATTCGAAGGAAATCCTATCGGTCAAATTTTATGGCTTTTTGGCGACGCGTCGGCGCGCACGTGTATCGGCCAGCTGGCCTAGCTTTTTTGAGTAAAGTCGTAAAAACTATCCCCTTTTTTACATAGGAGGAAATGCTTTCGTCTTTGGGAAAAGTCTTTCGCTTACGAGTGTTCTGTTTCTTTTCATTTTGAAGTTACAAGAATGCGGTATCTTGCATCTGCGACAAAATTTGAACGTTAGACGAGAACTAGTGAGAATCTAAGACAACGTTATATATATTTTTTTTTAGATTTCTTTTATTTTTAGAATTCCAATACCTTAGAGGACCCAACGTCGGTGGTCCGTTGGTGAGACCATTCGACGTTACAGGATCCTAAATACGAGTTGAAAATAGCATGAATTGACGCTCGCGTGCCGCGCTGGGAGAGTTGAGGCGAAACGCCTCATATTCATTCGCAATTGGTGGCGAGCAGAATCAGCTCTTTTCTCCTGTGGGCGAGCTGCGGCTGCTTAGGCTTCTTGACTTTTCCACAGTCGAAGATGTCGACCATGTGGCTGCTGAGTCTTCTGCTGCTCATTCGAGGAGTGCTGACTTAAAACTATTTTTACATTCTCTTCTTGCGCGTGTTCAGTCTTGTGAAGACTATTGATTACTAATACGTAATGTCTACTAGCCCTTTTTGGACTTGCGGTAGGCAGATTATTGTACAACAATTGCATTTTTTTTCTTTCTGCTACTCGTAACACGCGGGTATCTTTACACCAGACTTGTTTTCTCTTGTAAAGGCGGTAAGGCATTTCAATCCTCCCTTTCTGGTTATAAACCGGCGGCGGGGGTTCTTAAGAGGTTACTAAGAAGCATGGATGGGGTCTCATAATCACCGACGCAACGGATTATTACTATTACTAACCGGTCCTTTAGGCGAGGATCGTCTGGATAATGAAATCTTATTCGTTTCCGTACAGGTTCCGACCACGCGTGGCTTCGTGCCTTGACAGCAATTACAGGTTCCTTCATTTCGAGGGGCGACATGAGGTCATTGCTACGATGTGGACTGAGAGGGTACAGTTTTCGCGCGTTATTGCGCGAAGCGAGCTACTTCGCACTGCAGTTGCTCAGTAGTCTCGGGCATCTGTTCCCGGGCTATATCTACTCATTGCTCACGGTCACGCGATCGGGGGAAGGGTTTCAAGGTGCTCGGTGCACGTATTGTAACATTAGCGCTGTGCAGTCAATTGACGTTTACGTTTGGATTTGCCTTGCCTAAGGATACGTTTTCTCGTGGGGCCATGATAGTATTCTGTGACGTAATTTTAAAAATAATCTAGATGGTTAGTTTGTACTTGAGAAACCATTTTCATCGGGCGACATGGTGCGTGATCAGGTAGACTAGTAACGTTCCCTTGATTTGTTCCGCGGTTATGAGATTTCGTTTGACTATATGGCCATGCGGGCTGATGACGAAGTCTTACGTTTGGGTTCGTTATGTACTCTATGGGTTCTCAACTTAGCGGCCGGTTCTCAATGCTTAGCCGGGTTCTAAATATTATCAATAAGTTCCTTCTGCTTAATCGCGTCCTTGGGTCTAGTGTTTCGCTCTCTTCGCCAAATCTCTTTACATTCCGGACATCTCGTCACCGATACGCCCCGAAGTCCGCACTGTCGGCAAAACACCTGCAATGGTAGCCTGCATTTGGCCCATGGATGGCCACTGTCACCTCAATTCCAACAGTAAATTCTTGCTGTTAGGCTTGTAACCGAAGCTGTGTGGACAGTGGTTTGTAAAGGCTTCGAGTGATGATGGGAAATTTTATGGTTACTGAACGTAATCCTTTTATTCCAGTCAGACAGGGGACAAATTTTAAGGGGCATTAACGCGGGAATCATATCGGTTTCTACATGTTTCTCACTGGGCATCTCAGTATAGGTCAGAACGGGGGCTTTTGCTTTTGACTTCTGTCTGACTTCGGGGGTAATGGGTAATACTTTGCTTAAACTAAAACGACGACTTACTTCGCGCATGTGAGGGCTACATCCGCACTGCATGCTACTCTATAATCAATAGCTGAATCATTTGCATAACTTAACTTACTAAAACTATTGTCTCTGTTAGGCTGTATTTTTTCACGGAATTCTTTAAACACTATCTCATCTCTGAGAGCATTATCACAACTTCCTGACATACGTGTCATAACAACGCTTTGACTGATGCTTGAACTCCCGGCGGCGAATTCAACACTTTTACACTTGCGACGCTTCGTGGGCCGCTTACACCGTGTCGTATCAGTCAATGAAACACAAGTGCTAGAGGACCTAGTGGACTCTTTTGCACGGAATAAACGGAATTAACTAATCGGGACGCATTCCAATCTCTGTGGCAGAGGTCAAACGATCTTTGCTCGGGTTAAACTCTTCGTTCAATCTAGGGGGGCTCTCGTAAACACTAACTTTAAACTTTCTCTGACTGACGCTTGAACTCCCGGTCACGAACTCGAGACTTTTGACTTTGCGCCGTTTTGTAGGTCGCTTGCACCGTTTGATATTAGTCAGAAAACTATCGCTGCTAAAACTATTTAGCATGCTATACATTTCACTTAAGTTAAAACTAAAATCACGAAAACGATCGGATTGAACTAAACGGGAGAGATCGTGGATCTCATTTTCGCAGGGGCTTAACAGACTAAGTCTACTTAGACTGGAGTTTTCACTCTCATTCAAATTAAAATTACTTAAACTACTTTTCTTGACACACATATCGTTACTAGAATTACCTGACTGCTTCTTATACTCTAGCGGGTCGGATCCAAACAAAAGGAAGAGATCGTAGATCTCATTTGCACAGGGGCTTGTCAAGTTAAGTCTACTCAAATCGGGGTCTTCATTTATTTTATTACGGGTATTTTGACTTATAGGGTACTCTAGCGTGGGAGACGCGGACTCAAACGGCGGAAAGATAGTACCACTTCTATGGGGAGAGGCTAAACTGGAAGTATTTTTACTGGGACTCTCAATTCCGAAATCGTTTTCGACGGGGACTATTTTGGTTCTGCGGGGACTAGAAAACTCAATATGTACAGGGGCTCTCGATTCTCGGACATAGGCGAAGGCTTCGCCTCTAGAGAGCTGCACTACGCGTGCCACATAAGTCGGCTATAGGGGCGCTATACCTCTGTCATCGATATTAGGTGAATCGATTAGCGAGGGGATTGAAACTAAACTTTGTCTTATAGAACACAGGGAATCAACTCTAAATTCTTCAGATCGGGACTGATAATCTACTGGAGGTATCTCTACATCTGAAGCTAAAATCAAAGGGTTCATTTGTATTGAAGATTTATCAGACATTACAGTTATAACACAAAAAGAATTTCGCGACGCGTCACAACATGTCATGGTTTCACTATACACACTAATATTGGCAGAACCATCGCGTAAAAGATTAGGATCTATACTAGAATTTGGGTCGTAAATAATATCTCGGGCTCGAAATCATTCGTTAGCGGAGAGTCCAATGTACAATCTCGCTCGGGATCCCACGAACACGATCTTAATCCATAATATTGACATAACTCAAACCGTAATAAGCATTCGAGAATCTCGGTAGGAGTACGATTTATATTTAAACCGATACTTATAGCTTTAGAAATTATTGATTCGTCGGCCTCTTAATATATCCAATTTATGATATCCTTAACTTTATTGTACGGCTTGAAGTTTCACGCGGGTGGTAGGCAAAGTTAGCCATTACTCTATTAACTCTCCTGGGTAGCTTTGCTGTGTAGGATCTTTATATATTTCGGGACCAAAGCAAAGTGTGAAAAGCTTGAGGGACATTACGGGTCCGGTAGCTTGCTATCTATTCTGATGAAAATATAATAATCGGGAAACGTGGCCTTCCTAAGCGAAATTTCCTAAGTGCATTGGACATAAGATTATCTATCGCTTCGCATGCAAAGTATCCGAACTGTAGACAATCGCACCAGTACCTAGGCAGTGTCTACTCTCACGTAAGATAGTGAGTGTAACCAAAAGGGGTAAGGGAATATCGAGGTTCTCGACGTCGGCCTTGAAAGGGATTCCAAATACGCAAGTTCATCGTTAGCGCAGAAAATTGTCAAAAAACGAATATCTAATTTATCCATGGTATTGCGCTATAAACTCGATGCTGGGGTTAAATACGTCAGAGAATGCCCTTTAGCTCACTGCACTTAGCTCCGCTTGCCTTTACCTTACGCTGTTCGAGGTTTTATTACAAAGAAAATTGTTATAAAATATTCTTCATTCAATTCGCAATTGGCGTTACTAGACTAAAGAATACTCACAAAAAAAAGAGAATTTACAATCTAGAAATTTGACAAACATCAAATCATCAGCAAAATAAACAAAAATTTTAATATTATCTAAATACAAAAGCGAAATTACACAAGCCAAACCAAAAAAAATATAATTGTTTTGCAATGTTCAATCCAAAACCAAAATATTGCAGCAGGAAAGAGGCAAGCGAGCTTCAGTGGCGGTGAGGTAGCAAGAAAGGGGCGGGGGAATCTCTTCACTTCAATATGATATAGATGTCTGGTCGCGGTAAAAGCGACTCACATATACCGACTGAAATACGTTGTGAAAATCGGTCGCTCAAAAAAGAAAAGGGGAACCAAAACAGAAATTTTATCCGAATGTAAACATTACATTACCGTTATCAATTCACAAAAAAAATTTTAATTACGTTACTGCCATACAATTTTTCCGAGTTTAATCCGCATTAAAATCACTGATGAGAATATATTATTCACGATTTAGAACATTACGCACAAACAAGTGGCGATTCATACACATCAAATATGACGAATATATAAAAATAGATAATAGAATTAATACTTTCATACAAAGTTATCGGGAATTTTCATACAGGGGCAAGCGCGCAGCAAAGTGTCTGCCTATCGCTCCTTCCCCTTCCTTTCTAGTGTGTGCGTCTCGCGTACTCACACTTTGCAAATTGCAAGACGCAATAAACAATACTTTTAACTAACATTTCTCACACTCACATACTGTGCACAATTACGCGATTCCGTTGTATTTTCACCCTCATCAAACTACGTTTCGCTTGATCGTTTGAGCTTTTATTGGCGTACTACGGCCATTTCGAATACGCACGGGTTTTTCACTGGGCTTCCGCGTTACTCGGCCCCACGTTGGTTGCGCCAATTTGTAACCCGCGGTCGGGCTGCGGGCTATTAATTGCTTGGGGAAATAAAATAAAAGGCTCTTAACACTTCAGTTCAATACGAAACACAAGGTATTTATTGGCATAAAAACGGGAACCAGCCACTCACGCGGCGCGTTGCATGAGACTATCTACAAAGGAGAGAATGATTGCGGGTTCTTCTCGCGTACAGCCGCCCCGACGCGGCTTTCATATCCTGGTGACACTACGAACGCGAAATCATACTCGGAGGTACTAAAACTACCGTACTCGCGTGGTCGTACACATTGTATGGAGGGGAAGGGGCTGAGAGAAAAAGGGTGCTTTGACAAAAACTGAACACTTACAACAGTGGTGTTTACTCAAGGGCTCCGGCGATGGTCGCTGAGGCACTTGGTACTTTCGCAGTGTGTGGTCGGTGTTGAGGTGACGAAGGCGGCACTTGTCGGGCTCTCGCAGGCGGTGGGCGTGTACGAAGCGACGAAGGCTGATGGCAAGTGATACCGGGCGTCTTCTTGCGCGTTTCTTGAGTGCTGGCCCACAGGTGAGTGAGTGATTTGCATTCCCCGTGAGTGTTTCGTACTGTCGCTCCCCAGTGCCGTGAGCCATTTCGCTGCGCACATGCGTGGTGGCGAAGGGGCCCGAGCACAGTCGAGCGAACGCGATCATGTCGCGACAGCCGTAGTTGCAGCTTTGTTTACTTGTGCCCATGCCGGCTGCTGTTGTCATCGCAGATGGAAGTTACAGTGCCTAGTGTTTAGCAGGTGAGAGGTTAGGTTTTTAGGGCTAGAGAGGGGAACTATACATGTTAAGTGTGCTCTCAGTGCGGGTAGCTAGTTACTTATTAACATAAGGGATAGCTTACTCGATATATATAGTGTTCGCCAGGGTAACGCGCTTCACCTCAGGGGTCCTGTAACGTAGCAGGTACACTTTTGTGTACTGTTCAGGCTTCCTAGGGAAGCTTTATTCACAGTAGTTTTTCTGACATGGCTATAATTCTGACTGTATTGTAGTCAGCTTGCTCTTTTTATTGTATCATGGCAATTTGCCATTTTACAAAATACTGCAAATGAAAAAAAACAGATGTGAACAAAATTCGTTCAACCAAGTTGAAATCTTTGACATTCAAAGTGTCAGAAAAAGTTCGATAGTTTACTATTGTTCTAATAATTAATAATAAAGACTTATAGATAGTTTTAACTCAAATTAATCTCTATTATAATTTATTCATGTTATAATATTTATTTATATGGTTATATTGAATGCCTTTTTATTTTATTTTCATATAATAATGTTCAATGTAACCAATGGTAGTAGATAACAAATTGTTACTACCAAGTAAAACTACTGTAAATACATTAACACTTTCAGCTTCCCCAAACTAATTAAATTTTATCTAAAAAATTTGCAATAAAACTTATACACATTATACATATCTGCGCCTGGCTGTGTTTGCCAAACTGGCGATGGCAAACGCAATTTAGCTATGTGAGGGCAGCGCTGTGTATTATTTAACTCTATAGTATTTTGTTTTCATTAATTTGCGTTTTCTTGGAAATTGAATATCCATAATTAGCGAAAAGAAAGATCTCATACCTAATAATTTCAATAAAGATATTAAAAATTTATATCATTGTTTTCGCTGTTACTACATTAAAAATTGTTATTCTATTAATAATTATTGAGCTAAAACAATGTTTGGATAAGTGTACGACTAAAAAGCTTTTTCTGACGTTACTTCTTCTTCTTATGTGCATTATGTGTCTGCTATTTTTTACTTAAATTGTGGGTTTTTGATCAAATGTTCGTGACTTGCGTACACCCACCGAAACTATGAAAGCATCATTGATATCTTTCGTTGATAAATACAGAGCGAATAACGTATTTCCTTTCTTAAAAAACGTGAACCCGATGTTGGGCAACATTTGAAAATTTATTTACATTGGTCATAAAGAATATGCGTGAAGATTTGCTACGTTAATCGTTACATTTGAATTTTTTACATCGAATTTCTATTCTTTAGGTACTCAAAACTAAATAAATAAATAAATTCAGAATTAAAGCATGATAAAAAATTGTGTTCATAACCCAAACAACAATAAAGTATCCGCCAAAAGCACTTCGATTTTCTCTTCAGTCTTTATAAAAAACGAGAAATCTACGGCACGGCTATTTTAGAGCGTTACATGAAAATTTCTTTAAGTTAAATCATGTTTTAAATCTTGCTAATACTTAGCGTATCGCACCAGTGCATTTCTTGATGAAAACCTGGGAAGCATTTCTTTCGTTTCGTCACCAGTTTAACTTCTATTTTCAGACTCGTAAACAACTGTACAGCCCTGCAGCGACAAACCCATGATGCAGGCGTGTCGCTCGGGCTCGAGGGAACAGCGCGGAGAGGCCGGCAGAGTGCCGGCAGAGCGTTTGCCTTGCACCAAGAGGTGCTCCGAGCGCGAGAAGGCGCTGTAGAACATGTTGCTGGAAGCGGAGTGGTCGACAGAGCAAAAGCTCAACGCCGACCAAAGTAAGGTGAGCTGTCTAGCTCACAGCTGTTTGTCGGGGAAGCGGAGCGGTCGGCGGAGCAGGAGCTCAACGCCGGCCGTACCCAGAGAAGTCTAGCGCAGCAGGCTGAGAGCCGGTGAAGCGGAGCGATCGGCAGAGGAAGCGCGCTCCATGCCGATCTTAGTGAGCGGACTAGCTCCCAGAGCGGCGGTTTCCCAGGACTAACTGAGTCGTAGTGCTGCTCGCTGTGGCTTCTACGTTGCATGAAGGGAGGACACTGCACTAACCCCTCCACATCAACTCGAGGGGGAGTCTAGGCGGGAGAAAGCCTGCCTGGCTTAGCTCTAGAGGAGCTAGAGGAGTCCACTTCTGAGAGTGGTCCCGCTCCGTAGAAGAGGGATGGCCTCTCCCGAGAACGCATCCTTATCGTAAGGTGGTCAATGAAGGAAGGGGGAAGGAGGAATCTCAGGAATGGGTAGAGAAATAATAAGTCAAAATAATAATTATTTCTCTTACAAAATTTCCTTTATTACTCGTAAACTTGGCAAGGCTTGCCGAGACCATCTGCAGCAGACGTCGAGTGAATGAAGGCCGACCTGTGAGTCGGCCGCGCGGTCTTATATTCCCTCGGGCCGTTTAACTTGCCCGCGTGAGTCACAGCGCTGCGCCGCCTAGCGGCCGGTCGCGAACTCCACTATGCCCGGAGGCGCGCGGAGTACGGGTGAGTTGAATTTGAGTGAACGCGGGAAGTTTGAATTTCTATAAACGCGCGTAGAGACTATTTTATAAATATAATAATTTGTTTATTTAATTAACAATGTATCAATTACATTAGCAGTGAGTTACGATTCATGGTGAGTTTTGCCTCTTGAATCGATCACATGCGATCATCACCCATCCAGTGATTCTGAGAAGTTGAGTGAGTGACGAGTAAGAATCGATGATATTCCATGGGGTTTTTGAGTTTGACTTGGCTACGGTGAGTGTGACCTTAGCCCTTGCTGCTGGAAGATCATTGTCTTGCATAGAGTTGTCTTGAGTTGGCTAAGCTGATTTATCCTGGCAGAGCCAACTTGGTCCTTGCCACTATAACTGGTGTGTTCTGAGCTGCGATGTGAGTAGCCCTCGTGAGGCGCAATCCGCCGAATTATCTGCTCCAGGCACATGTCTCCATTGTGCGGTTGGAATGAGTTCTTGAATTAGTGTAACTCTATTTCCGACACAATCCATCCACTTTGAAGGGTGTGAGCGAATCCTAGTGAGTACTACCATTGCATCTGTCCAAAGATGTATCTGTGAGATTGGCAATCTTGAGTGATCCAACAGGTGTTTTGCCAATTTTGTGAGTAAAACTGCCGTTCCCAGTTCCAATCGAGAGATTGAAAGTCGCTTGAGTGGTGCCACCTTGGTTTTGGATATGAGAAAGGATGTTGTAGCATGAGATGTGAGTGATGTGGACTTAATGTAGAGAACTGCGGCCATCGGCTGTTGTGAAGTATCCGAGAAGCCATGAAGTTCCACAACCGATTTGTCCTGGATTCCTAACCGCCGTGGTATAGAAATTGTATCTAGTTGCGTAACAGTTTCGATACCTTGTGTGATAGGATACAATCACGTAACACAGCTGGGTCCACTAACTTCCGTATTTTTGATACATCCGTAATAAATTTGTTAAGTGAAGCCGGGTTTTTAGACGCAGTTGACAGGTCGTTGAGTTGATCCAAATAGTCATTGAGTAGACTTCGTTTGTTCTCGAACCTGGTCACCAAGGTCGTCCATGAAGGTACTAATGAGTCGCCTGCCAGAGTGAACCCTTCAATGAGTTGGAGAGGTGATCCGGATAGTACGCTTCGCAAGTAATGGAGTTTTGCTACATAAGTTAATCAGGTCCTCTTGAGAATCATTCCCATGAATAATTCCCGAAATGCTGGCCACTCTGAGTACGAGTTGATGGAAGTGACCTCCTTCTTCTCAGTCATTTTGCCAATACTGTTGAGTAAGCACAAAATGAGTAACACATCACTAGCTCTATTATACACCACAGCATGTTAATCCGGCTCGAAGGACCAAAATGTTTGAATTTATCAGTTTATATGAGATCATGCTGTGGGTGTTTGAATAAATGAGAAATACAAGTGCAGAAAATATACCATATATTACATAAAATATTAAATCTCTTAACAACTCGCAAAGATTTACAACTTGATTAAATGATAATGTAGTATTCCCTATGCCAGGGAAACTGACCTGTTGAAAGATATGAGTTTGGCCGAAGTAAAGAGTTATCCGTGTATGAGTAGCATCCGGTGAGTGACTCAGCGAGTAATTCCGTTAAACGTGCAGAGTCACAATGTCGAGCAACGATGATGGTGCTGGTGAACAGAGACAATAAATATTATTGATCTATTGTGCACTGATGTAGCATGTATGATCAGATATTATTGATCTGACCTCACTTGACAATACCCGCCGTATCATCACATACATCACGGTTGCGTCAGTGTACATGTGCTTATGGGAGTTGCGCGTAAGTTTGAGGTTACCTGGTACACTTGCACTGCTTTGATAAATTGACTGTGTGAGATGAGCCGTTGCACGATGAGAAAATCCGGAGTGAATTGAGTTTGTCTATGATGATGATCACGATAAGCCAGTGAATGTGCGTAGTTGAGTTTTCCAAAGAGATAGCGTTGAATTCCTGTGATGTGCTCAGTACGTTTCCAAAGGTAGAGAGAGCGAGCCGCGAGCACGTTTTCGTATTCTTACCGGTGAGAATTTTGAATGTCACGTGGTAGAAGAAGACAGACAGCCCGACTTCGTATCGACGTACCATACGAAAACTAGCATTCAAATTTTTTGGTTACGAAAACTAGCATTTTCAAACTTCATGTGGACG
>JAYJLV010110422.1:0-11318 GCA_036873485.1 Torymus texanus | reverse complement strand
GACCTTCAAATTTTTTAAAAGTATTTAATCATGAGAATTATTCGTGTGTTTCCAGACTTTTTGGACACCGTGTATATGTAGAGTCCGTTCGTCTGGCAAACTCCCGGCTGCTAGCTAGTACCTAGCCTTACCTTAACAGCCGGTTCTCCCGTACAACACCGCTTCGGTGACAAAGCGGTTTTGAATCTTCTTACCTTCCCGTTACCGATTTACCTCTAGGAGGCGGTGCCCGTGGCTAACTGCAACTGCTGAAATGGTAGAGGACGGTATTCGGGGAAGCATGCACGGATCGGGATGCTAAATGAAACGCGTGACTCGACAGTTAAAAATAAAAGAGGAAATAACGCGAGACTTTCCATTTTTGCAATCGGCGGTACGCTTCGCCGGTATCCTCCCTCACGAAGAGGGTCGCCCACACGCAATCGCAATACACCACGTATTATAATTTATTAAAACGTCAAGCGGGACTTACGCGGGGCTGGCCAGCCATTGCACTTGAAAGTGCCGCTTGCTCGTCCTTCTCTCTCTTCTCTCTCTATCCTCCTCGTTCGGTGGCGGTGATGACGCGGCTGCGCGTTGAGTTGCAGAGGTGGAGGCGCGACGATGTCTCTCTCTCTCTATCTCACCTGTAGCGGAGGCGCTGACTTTCTCTCTCACTCTTTCTCACTCACTCACGGACTCTTGCTTTAGCAGCTGTTGCGCACACGACGGTAGCTTGCTAACTCGCCTCATTCGGCTGCTCCGTCACCTCTCGTTCCGTGGCGCGCCGACCGAGTTCGCTAGTCGCGGTTCCCGTACTTACCGCGTGCGATTCAAATCTCTACTCGGTCTGCGGCTTTATTGAGGCACCCGTTACAATGCGTACGTACTCTTGCATATACCCTGATGTAACAAAGTATTTTGATTTTTTGGAAAATGAATTGGGATCTAAAAATACTCTTAGAAAAATAGAATATTTCACGATATGTATTTTCTAAAAATAAAAAAAAATTCATAAAAGTATTTATTTTAATATAATGTAAAATTTATCGGAATAAATAAACTTATTTTTGCAAATTAATGGGACTGTATGTTAAATGGCAAAGAATTAAAAAAAAATAGTATTAGTCGGGATTTGAAGACCGAGCAAAAAATTGAGCCCGCACAGATGCGCGAGACTAACACTGCATTCGCAATCTCTTGACACGATGTTTTTATGATCGTATTTTGTCCCTTCGGGATTGAGTTTCTATTTTGTATTTGTGTAAGTGCTTGATTTTGGTTTGAGCGTTGCCCTAGTAAATGAACTTACAAAACGATTTTTTTACGGCTAAGTGAAATGCAGAAGTAAAAGCAATTCTTACTTATTCGAGACTGAAAAAGACATTCATCTGACAAATCAGTGATTATTTCTGTTTGAGAATGCCGTAAATTATACATGAGTAACATCCTGTATACAAATACTACAATAAACTATCAATTTTTGTCGATACGGAGATTCTTTTGATTCTGAGATCTCCGATTATAAATTAAAATTTCTATTAATATTGTTGGAATTTTTGCGCAATTAATTACAATGTAATTAATTCTTGTATAATAACATGATTCCTGCCTTACCGACAGCAATTTTTTTGTTTAATATATATATAAACTTTTTAACATCTATTTTAAAACTACGATGTATGAATATTCTTTTAGAATTTTTGAAGATAATTTTGTTCAAGTTAAAATAAAAAAGGTAGTGACACTAAAACAAAAATCAATCAGTACTAATTGTATATTAAAATTATTTATCTAAGCCTTAATTAATGAAATATATTCTTTCATAAATACGTCATTAAAAATTAATTAATAAAAAATCAATATTAAGGTAAATCGTAAATTTCTTTATATAATCTAATATGTATATAATTTTTTTGTAATGCACCTTATGAAAAAAAAAGCTGAGATTATGTGACAAGCGAGCGATAGCGTAATGGATAGCGTATTTGCGTAGTGCCTGAGCGACCCGGGTTCGAAGCTCCGTTATGATGAAATTTTTCTGCGTATTATCTCCGTTTTTTCTACGATTATAAGGTAAGTTCTATTATAAAAATTGTATAAATTTGCGAATATACGTAATTTAAGTATAAAAATTGAAGTACTTGCAGTCAATAATGCTTTGATTTGATTTAATTTTTTTGTGCATGCGCAATATTTCTGTATGATTTATGCAATATTTCAACAAGATTTATGCAATATTTCCACAAGATTTATGCAATATTTCTGCAAGATTTATGGAATATTTCAGCAAGATTTATACAATATCCTTTAATATTATAACAATGCTGTTGTATTATTCGTAAAATAATGTAGGCTGTTGTATCAATGTTGCATTAATATTTATGCAATATTTTGTTAATATTTCGACAAGATTCCTGTAATATTCACGTAATGTTGTTGTTGTGTTAATGATATTACCGCAATATCATTGCAATATTTCGCAATATGGATGAAATTATTATAAACGTTGCCACAATTTTGATTATCCTTAATGCAGATGCAATATTACAGCAACGTTGATGCCATAGTATTATTTTTTTTATCCTTATATGTAAATGCAGCGGCAATATTTCCGTGCTGTGTGGGTCCGGCGACTTACTATATCTCCTACTTGGTAAAGTATTTCTTTGCGATTCTTATTGTAATTCCGATAGTGCCTTGCTGAAGATTTATCCATGTGGCGACGCACGAGATCGTGCAAAGTAGATAATCTGCTGGCACGTCTCTTCCATTGGTCGACGTGTGGCGGAGGATTTCTTCCAAAATTCAGAAAAGCTGGGAAAACCCCTAAATACGAATGAACTGCACTATTCAACGCGTAACCTAACTCTATTAAGTGCTAATCACAGTCCCTATGATCCCCTGCTAGAAAGCTATTTATCATAGGCCTTAAATTCCTGTTAACCATCTCTACAGGGTTTGCCTGGGTATGGTACGGTGGAATAGTCGATTGCCTGATTGTATACTTCTGTAACCTTTCCGTGACTATGCGATTGGCAAACTCCATCCCATTATCTGTGAGTAACACCCGTGGGCAATCCCAACGATTTACGGCCAATTCCTCGAACGCCTTCAGCACAGTTTTGGCATCTGCCCTTCTTATATCTTTCAGCTCTACGTACCTGGTAAACAAGTCTTCAAAGACAATCACATACTTGTTACCTGTATACGAGGGAGATTTCGGATTCATTATGTCCGCGGAAACTACTACCCAAAGCCCTTCAATGTTACGCCCTGTTATCAGACATGCTGGAGCTTGCTGAGAACTCTTACGCGCTTGACAGGCTTGATAGGCGGCAACCTATCAGCAAACATCTCGGTAGTAGCCTGGCCAATAATAATACATGGCTATCCTGGCAGAGGTTTTATCCACACCCAAATATCCTGCTTGTGGAGTTACATGAGCCTCTGCTAAAGCTTTCCCTCGATCGGCCTCGGGAAGAACTGACTTCCATGCATTCATGTCTGGCATCAATGAATCTATGGTTTTATTCGGTCGATGAGCGTACAGAGATCCATTTCCTACCTTCCAATCCGGGTATTTCTTCGGGTTTTTCTCAATGTTACTAATTCTCCCTTGATACCACGGATCATCAGCTATAGTTGTCGCTATAGCTGCAAGCTCATGCGCTCCTTTCCATCCACGCGTCAGTGCGTCCGGAACCTTATGTAGCGCACCATTTCGATGTACAAATTCGATATTATACATTTGCAGAGCCGTATTACATCTGTCTAAATCACCAGTTGGATCTCTGAGGTTGCTTAATGACAATAAACTGTGATGATCGGAACTTGTCCTCTTGTAAATAACCTTTAAGCCGCTCGACTGATTATCAGACAGCGAGGCATTCCTTCTGAGTGACAGTGTAATTTCTTTCTGCCTTCGACATTGTTCTGCTCACATAATAGATAGGATGCTCTTCGCCATCGAATACCTGTGTCAAGACGCCGAGAATAGCGTAATTACTTGCATCTGTTTGCAGAGAGAAGTGTAGTGACAGATCTGGCCTCGCAAGCACAGGGCATTGCGTTAGCGCGAGCTTCAGCATTTCAAACGCTTGCTGTTACTCTTCATGCCATTGCCACCTTACATCTTTCCTCAGCAACTTAGTCAGTGGTGCTTTATATTCAGCTAAATGAGCTATAAAACACGAATACCAACCAATCATGCCTAAAAATCTTCGCCGTTGTCTGATGTTGATTGGTGCTGAATATTCGAGGATAGGATTCACTTATCTTCCTCTATCTTCAGTCCTTCCTCGTTCACGATGTAACCTAAATACTTAACCTCCGTACAGCAAAATTCGAACTGTTTGAGGTTAATTTGTAGGTTCACTTCCTTCAACACTGAGAGCACCGTTTCTAACGACTTGGTGTGCTCTTCGAAAGTCGGCGAGACGATAATAACATCAATCAAATATGCAAATACGTATAGCTCCCACGCAGTTTTGATAAGATTGTCCATTATATGCTGAAACACAGCTGGAGCATTTATCAATCCATATGGCAATCGAATAAAATGATAATGTCCTTCCCCTGGCACTGAAAATGCTGTAATCTCACGACACTTGGGATCCAATGGAATCTGGTGGTATGCCTGACTTAAATCTAACTTAGAAATATATTTTGCTGAACTTAACTTATCTAAAATATCGTCCATGTTACGCAATGAATACTTATTTACTTGACGATAGTCTATACAGAATCTGAAGGCATCAAACGTCTTAGGAACCAACACCGGGCAGCCCCTCCACGGGCTGTCCAATGGCTCAATTATTCCCTCCTCCAGCATTCTATCGACCTCATCTCACGCCGTCTGCGGCATCTTCGGCGTATATTTCCGAGGAGCTAGGCGAATGGGCTCATGTCCTTGAATGTCAATAAAATTTGGAGTGACCTTGGCCTATCCTAACTTTTCCGGTGTGGTGCTGTATTTCCACGTATTTGGTACTGGAAAGCACGATGTCAATCTTTGGCGGCTCTAACATGGACTCTCTCTGAACTGACTTAGCTCGCACACCTTCCTTCTTGTCACCATCTCTTCCTTTATTTTTGCTGCACACTGCTCGACCAAGCCTTTCTTATCTTTCCTTTACTCGTACGGGATTTTGGATTCCTTGTCCCTCGCTGACTCTTGCCTCGATCCCCCCTCAGTCGGGGTTATCGTTACTGATGCTAGGTTGCTCGAGCTACAATATTGCAGGTCGCCCTCCTCAGTCGGAACATGCTCTACTGGGGTGATTCATATTTGCCGGAAGCAATTCCGGAAAAGTCCCGAAATCTCTCCGCTCAATACACAGCCTGTACGAGGGATGAAGCTTCAGCTAAGCGGTGGCTTCAGCTGATCGAGCAAGTCACGCACTTTCAACAAGTAGGTTGAAATTACCTCATTTAGCCCTTGCGTGCGTACTTCTAATTCTTTCCGCAATATTTCCTGCAGATCTTCAAAACTATATTACAGGCAGTATACATCAACCAAATCCTCGTACTTTTTCCAAAACTGATACTCGCGACGAAACCATTACAATGATTTGTCATTAAGAGCCGGTAGAAATGCTTTAACGATTTCGCCTCACGTCAGTTTGTAAGTTTCTTGGCACTTCGTTAAATCGGCAATGAAACTCTCGGGGTCTTACTTCCTATCCCCTCTAAACGAAATATGCCACTTCGCTAACAGTTCGCTCGTGCGTTTCTCTTTCAAGAGCGAAGAGCGCTCAAAGACAGACGCATCCTGACTCATCCCAGGAGCAGGACGTCAAATCTCGAACCAATGGGCGGCGGAACATACGAAGCTACTTGCGGAATAACGTTCGAATACAGCGGATACAACTGATACGCTGGACACGCGGTAGCATGCTATAATTGAGACAACGATGGAAGCGAATACTGCGATATATAACCAGGCGGATAATACATCGACTCTGGCGGCAACGGATAACTGAAGTATACCCTCGTTGGTTCAGCACGTACTCCGTATCCACCCGCATGCGAAACTCCCGCTGGAAAGGAATTCTGAGCGACCGTGACTGACGACATGATCGGAGGCACATAATATCCTGGTGCTCCTCCTGGCATTATACATTGCGAGTACACTGCTCGTTCTGCTCTGCCTTCGAAATTTCCTAACATCTGTGAGGAATCGACACCCAAAAAACTAACTCTTTCATTCGCGATCGAAATACCCCCGACTACCAGCCTATTTCCTACGACACTTGTAGCTGGCAGCAGTAAAATATTCGACGATGGTAAAGAACAAACAGCAGATACGATGCTGTGAACTTCCCACTCCGAGTATCTCTCTGGCTGCGGCGGCAACACTGGAAGTGGCAGAAACGACGTTCGATCAAACAACGAGCTTGGACGTATATTCGATACTCCTTGCCTCGTTGTCGGTAACTTCCGCACAATCGGTGCCACGTACTTGTCAGGCCCATGTCCTCCTCGACGAAACTACTCTGCTGTAACCCCCAAAAGATTCAACGGGTAGCGTGTCGACTGCGCTCGCGGCTGTGAGACTATCTCTCTCGTGTCTCGCACAGGCCGTGGCATGGCAATGCTTACGTGCCTAAACGCGTCAGCGCTCGGCGCCGCTGGAGCTACGCAGCTAACCCTCGCATCCTCATAGCTTCTCGGGTCTCCTACCTCGGTGCGCAGCTGCGACAGAAAAGTCTGCGACAGTGCTTCCATGGAAATCGGATTCTGGAAATGACCTACCGAATGGCCTGTGGAGAGCCGCACATTATTTTCAACTACTGAAGCTACAGCTGATTGATCAAAATCCCTATTTGGCGAAGAATGGGCTACAGAAAGCCTACTGCTCGATGGCGACACTGCACTGTGTGAAAAACCAGCTGCTCTAGTCGGCTCATCTCTGGCTGGATCCCATGGCGCACCGGCATCTCCAAAATGTCGGCACATTTCGTGACGCTCTAAACGATTCCGTAAATTCATCGCATCCGAACACAAATTCAATCCAAATCGCTGAATATTTATAGGGACTTCTCCATCGGTTAATTTGTTAATTGCGCGTGGAAGAGTTTGAGCTTCAACTTCTGGATCGATACAAATTAGATCCTCTGGATCGACTCCGAGTGAAGCCAACTCCAATCTAAACTTTCCATTGTAAACACGCGAAAATCTCTTGGTTAGCCTTGTCAATAGCTCTGCTGACTTTCGTTCTTACAATTACGCATATAATTTAAAAGGCTTTATGAAATAAATACTACTATTACTGATACTTACTCGACTAGCAGCACTCAACAAGCTTAATAAATAAAAATCCAAATCAAGCCAAGAAAGTTCATAACTAAAGTCAAATTCCAAAAAGAACAATTTAAGCACGCTTCAGCAAGGACAACTCTCAAACGTTAAATTAAAACTTGCTGAAGAACCCACGTACAGATTGTAGCAAAGCAAAACAAAGAAAGTCACACCAAGCACAGAGTAACCGAGAGTAATTGCGACACTTACGTACTTACTCCTCGCAAACTCACCTTGCACGCGTAATTTCCGTTAAGCAATACCAAAAAATACCAAGTTTAAAAAAAAAACGCAATCCTTCAAAATTCAATAAAAAAAAACTTTAGAAAATTCCTCTCCTCGGCTCTCTGAACTGTTTGCTCAGGAGCAGAAAACGTGAAAAAGAAAAGGAAGCAAGGATGAGAGGACACCCAAGCGAGCATGAAAATTACAAAATAAATAAAAATATGTGTTAAAAATATATAAAAATAATATTTAACACAAAAAAAATAATAAAAATGATTCTCTCCGTGCCGAGACGTCAGGAAGTTCCAATAAATCCTTATCTTCCTTCCGCCTAGCACTATCGGACGCGTCACGTGGCTTAAGCTGCAGCAAGTCTTTGATTTTGCGAGACTCGATACTTTCCACTCTCAAAATCACGCACAAATTGCAAATACGAAACAACGATGCAAAATTTCGAAATATCTTACATAGACTTTTTTTCTTATCATTTTTCGTAAAATTTAACTATACTTTTCAGACCTGTATAAAACTTTTTTTAAAAATCCCTAATTGAATGAAATTTTTAGATCAAAAGAAGATCGATAATAATTCCAGGATTCATACCGACACTTTTGAAAAAAAAGGTATTTTTATGAATTGTTTGGTAGAGAAAGTCCTGATCGGACTTTTAATTTTCTAAGTTTATATGTTTCATTTGCATATATTTACGTGTAAGTAGATATGTACGGCTTTGAAAATAAATCAATTAATTTTAATTTTTATTGGAAAGCTGAGAAAATTCTACAAATTATTCTTATGTCTATCGTGAAAAATGCTTCCCTGATGAGTTATAAATTAATGAAAATCGGCAAAAAATGCAAAAAATGACACAGCCACACAAAAAAAGAAAGTGGACAAACTCAGAGCACTGACTATCATATCCTTATGTATTTTGATGCGCTGATCTCAAATATGACCTTAATTTTAGTCTATCACCTCTGGATTTTGAGATACCTGTAACTCTAAAAATTTCGGGGTGTGTCAATTTCAAGGTCAAATACTTCATTTTTTATTAATTTATCAATGCTATTGTGTAGTACTAATCATGCCTTACATAATCCATTCTAAATTATCGGAATAGAACTTTTGTTCTTGAAGATATATTAAATTAAAATATTCGGTTAATGTATCTCAAAGAAGAAACAATCATCGTGAAATAATTAAAAATTTTAATTTAATATATCTTTAAGAAGAAAAGTTATATTCAGATAATTTAAAATGTATTATGTAGGGCATTATTATTACTACACAATAACATTGATAAATTAATAAAAAATAATGTATTTGATCTTGAAATTAAGACACCCCGAAATTTTTAGAGTTATAGGTATCTCAAAATCCAGAGATGATAGACTAAAATTAAGGTCATATTTGAGATCAGAACATCAAAATACATAAGGATATTATAATCGGTATTCTATACCCGGCCACTTTCTTTTCTTTGTGTGGCTTTGTTATCAAAAATCAGTTTTTGACCTCTGATATATCGCGGGGACAAGCTACTTGACAAGTTGTTACAGGACGTCAGAACTTACATCTGCGCAAAAAACCTATGCAAGCTATGTCATGAACGCTCTCATCACCGAATATCTACTTATTATCTCAAGAAAATAAAAAAATCAACGGATTGCAACAACATCACTACAATCAGAAAAATTTCAGAAGAAGCAGGAATGATCGGGATAACCATAATAGATAACACCATAAAGAAAACGTTCCATGAAAATGCAATAGAAACACAACAAAATCACAACGGAACTTCAAAAGCAAGACACGATGAAATAGGAGAGATATACCAGAACTCGAAAACACAAAACTTCAAGCATATACATTTTGTAAAAGGCGCAGAAGACGAAAAGGAACCTCCATCAAGAAAATATACTCCCATTGAAACTATATTTGATAAAATTGACAATATTGCCGAAGATAATAAAAACAAAATTTTAATGAAAAAGGCATCGGAAGCGCTGGTAATAAAATTACTGAAAACAACAACATTAGAATGACTTACGGTGACATTAATTACTTAGGATCAAATAAAGCACTATTCTACTTCGACAGAGGTTACAGAGGCAAGCTAACTTACAAACTCGGTTCACCCACTTGTAAGACAACTAAAACATAAAGACATTGTAATAATAGATGATATAGTTTTCACATCAAATTGTATTTGCTTATCGACTAAACAGCAGAAAGAAACGTTCCCTCATTACAGAGTTACATGTGCAGTTGGGCTCACGTGCCCTGCTAGACTCAACAAGTATGAAAGAATAGTCTATGCAAGAGATAGAAACGCAACAACAGTAACAACTACTTCTGCTAGAGTGATGCTGACCAGATTTTGGAGGTGAAGATCTTAAACAGATTTAATGTGCATTACTGTACTTGACGATGTAACTCTGTTACTTCGAAACAAGTACAACAATCTTAGTGCAATAATTTCTATAGTTTTAGTTAGTTTTAAGTAGTTTACGTGCACCAGACCAGCGTACAGGACGTTCACTCCTCTGCTGGACTACCTATGTAGTGTACTAATATATATAATAGTAATATTTTGTATATTTCATTGTATGTACTCTGGTTCAATAAATAAATAAATAAGTAAATATATGCAAAAGTGTGAGCCAAAAAAATCAGAAAAAATTCAGGGGTATCCGGAATAAGTAGCAGAACATTTTCTGAGAGTTTCAGGAAAATCTATTTTTTGACATAATTTAATAATTTAGGTATTGTCACCTGCAGATTTAGGAAGTTAATGTATTTTAACCAAAATAATCTTAAACTGTTAATATTTGATGTAATATAGGGCTGAAGTGTTGTAGGTGTCCAATTTTTTTGAGTAAATAATTTTTTACAGCTTAAAACTGCTTGATAATTTTAATCTTGAATTTTACTAAAAGTTTTTATTAGGTATTGGTTGTAAAAAATTATTTACTCAAATAAATTTGACGAAAATCCATTAAATTTCAGAATCTTCAGGTGACGACAATTCTTAAATTTAGAATAGTCCATTTATTGGGACACAGTAGTTGAAACATTTTGTTTTTATGTTATCAAAAATTGAACATATTTCCAGAATATACATGTTAAATATTAATAAGAATTCAAATTTATTTTTATAGGCCATTTTCAGAAGATTTTAAAGGTGGGAGACCCCCTTAAGGCAAAATTATGAATAGATAAGAAATTAGATGTATTTTCAAAAAATGCACCTACCTCTGACCTAATTTTAAATTACGCCTCTAAAAAACAATTTTCGATTTTGCATATTTTTCTTTATACTAGCAAGATTACGCGCGACTTTCATTTTGCTTATATATTAATACTGTTACACTGTGAATTTTAATTTAATTTATTTATTATACTTCCATATGTATGTAGTTTTAAACTGAAACTTGTTTTATACTTATTTTAATTACTATTATTTCCAAGGTAAAGAAATTTTAAGGTTAAAAATTTAACTGAACTGAGAACATTATTTGTATGTTCTATTTAATTATTAATTATGTAATATAATTATAGCAGTTTACTGTTATGCAAAAACAAATATTAAGAAAAAATATTAACTTCTAATTTCTACACTTATATAGTTTAAGTGTTCAAAGATTTAGATTTTGGCGGTTTTTTCTTTGAACCAATAGGGGACCAATAGGGTTGAATCTGAAAAAAAAGGTAGTGCATAAATTCTTTAGTAATAAAGCCCATATATATTTTTAAGGGTTCAAATTTTTTTTATCATTAAGTTGTATAATTACCTATAATTTAAAACTATA
>JAYJLV010110411.1:0-11320 GCA_036873485.1 Torymus texanus | reverse complement strand
TTCCGGCTGAGATACAAAACTTTGAAGTTTACTTAGTTTTGATCTAAGTATGGCAAAAGTGATTGACGGGCAGTGTATATTACAAGTACCCCGTTTCATAAAATTTTAATTAACATAATTCTAGCAAGTTTAAATCAAATGTACAAGAAACTCAGTGGACAGTATGGATATATTCAACGGCTATTATTACAAAAGCTGTAAATGGTTTTTGGAACTCGTAGGCTTATGGCCGTATCAAACTGCGCGTAGAAGACAGATCAGTCAATGGGTATTTTATCTCATAAATGCAACATTAGCCGTGCCACAAGTAAGATTTTACTCCTGTGAATCTTTTGTTATAAAGATATTATAACAAAGACAATTAACAAAGATTTACTTCCACTGAACATTACATTTTATACACATCTATTGTCATCGAATATAGGGTATACTTTTAGCTCAGCTATGGGGCAAAGATTTCAATGTTACTATGGAAAATTCCGTTTCAGTTATGTTTACGATTGGCTGTTGCTCTAAGTACATAGTTACGTTTACGAGTTCCAAACGGGTATGTCAAAAGTCAAGTATGTAAGCCTCTAATGCAATAAATTTTTTCTACCTACTGAATTCACATTTGTTTGATTCTTGCTACAACTCAGTTACAACTATTATTTGTGCAAATAGCCAAAGATTGGCAGCGGATAACAGACGAAACTGAACTTGAAATTTTAAAAAAGTATACAGCAGAAGGACGGTTTTTGGTCTATTTTTATACAGGTAAATTAAAGAAAAATAAAAAATACGAATAAAGTTTTTAATTTTTTTTAATTAATTTGATTGATATCATTTCAAGTTTGAATCTTAATTGAAAAAATTTATTTTTCAACTAGAAATTCATAAGAAACCTTCATTTTTACATTTACTATAAACATTAATTGATAAACGACATTTTTAATGATAGACAGCTACTTTATCCTTGGTTCACGATCGAAATAACAAATCCAGTCGCCATAAAAATTTTTTACATACACTTCAATTTTACAATACTACTAATTAATCTTAGCAACCAACAAATTATTCCAGTTTACGTATTCTTCGCGTGGGTGGTGTACACGGCGATGCCCTTCGCGCCATTCTTCCTGGACATCGCATTCCCGCTAAACGAGTCACGGCCTTTGCTCTTGCCCTTCTACGCGAATTACGTATTCTTCGACCAGGTAGAATATCACTATTGGACATGCGGTCACATTGCAGCCGTATACTTCACGAGTTTCATCCTCTTCTCTGGCGTCGACACCACCTTCGTCATAAGCGTCAAGCACACGTGCGGATTATTCGCGATTATATGGTAAGTAAAGGATGAGGAAATGCAATATATTTCTGGCATTAACCGGGAGTGACATAGGGTAACATTTTTTTGTAGCCACAGATTGGAGAATATCAAGTCGCACAAAGACAGTGCGTCAATTGCATTGATACAGAATAGATACGTGATGAAAAATATGCGCAATGCCGTCGTTCTACACAGCGAGACTATAAGGTGCGTAGATTAAAGAAATTGATGTGTTTTACTTATGGAATTTGTTGATGAGGGGTAACAATCTTATCAGATGTTCTGGCTTGCTGGAGGATTCGTTCAGTACTTGCTTTCTGGTGCTGCAATCCATGAGTGTCATCGCGCTGGCTCTTTCTGGTGTATACGTAAGCATTTTTTTTATTCTCATGATTTTTAAAAGGTTTTGAGGGAAGAAAATTATGGAACAATTGAATTTTTTCATAAAAAAACTCGTTTCTTGGAGATTAAAAAGTAAAATAAATACAAACGTAATGTTATATCATAATGAAATGTGTATACAAGTCCGCATACAATTAATTACGTCTAATAAAACTATTCTATCGTTACTTGATTTTGTAACAATATAAAATATTTTATAACGATTAAGAACCAACCTTTGCGTGCCGATAAATTATCATGTATCAACGACGTCGTTGTGGGCAAGGTTAAGGTGACGTCTGTAGGGAGTAAATCTTATATAGCCATTCCAATAAAAGAAAATGTACATGTTCGCGTGGACCCGGATATTGTCACAAACGCGATAAGTTTCCTACTCGATGCAACGCTAACCCTGTAATTGACATGTTTACGTATATAAAAGACCGAGCACCTAGATGACCTTTCATGAAACGCGATATTATAAAGGATGCTTTTATTGATTCACAAACGAAAATAATTATTTGCAAAAATTTAATAATATTCCCAGAACCCGAAATTCGTAATACCTTGATTAAGTAAATACATGATTCCCTTATTAATGGTCATAAAGGTGTCGCGAAGACTTATAAACGCATGAGATAGTCATACTACTGGTCTAGTATGATGTGGGATATTCAGGTGTATATTACGCGTTGCCATAATTGTCAAAAATTGAGTTAGATCTCTATGACGTACGGCAGATATTTACCCAGTAAAGAAATATATTTATAAAAAACGCTTTCTTTGTTCGTACTAACATACGTTAATTTTTAACGTGTAAAGAGTAACTGAGATAACCATGATCATCAGAAAATCGAGAACAGAGACACGAAAGTAGATTCTTTAATCGATTTTTAAACATAAAAAAGTGCGCGAAACAGCTGGGCCACTTCGTTAGCGTATTAATGTAACCAGGCAAATTAGAGGGTAATTTTTGTCACAAATTTAAAGAAGATGTAAAATTTTAGAACATAATTAAACCAAATATGATTAAGAATAGAATATTATTTGGTTCGCTAAGCAAAAATCTTCTTCCAATTCGCACAGATTCGCTCGTAATCAGATATTACGAGGATATTATTAAAATCTTTATCATCAATTGGATACAGTGTTGCATTGCTCACATTCGCATTCATTTACTCATTTACTTGCATTCCTTTTCAAGTCGTAATTCCTTAAATTGGGTCACGAACCCAAGTCTAATTAAAGATGTACATATAAATATAAATATAAACGGTTCATGAAACATTATGTTAAAAGATATTTCAAGAAATACTTTTAGACTTCTCTTTCTTTAATATAAAAAGGTTTACAGACCTGTTATGTCTAACTTCTTGATCGTGAGAAACTTCGATCTTTTTCGCATTCAGCTAACGAATGAAGTCGCTTCAGTCTTAAGTTATTCGATCAGCTCTTAATGTCCGCTTACGGTGTTCCTTTTAGAAAAGAATATTGCTGCGAACGAAAAGATTCCAAAATGAAGCCTAGCAGACTGTTGCTTGTGGCTTTGTGACAGCAACCTTCTCGGAAGTTCAGCATTATTTTTAATAGAAGATCTAGAACAAAGTGCAGAAACCTCTAATCCATGGGTCTCATGGCAGCGGTCTAAGTTGTTCAGTAAATCGTGAACATCTAAATATCGAAGCGCTATTTTCACACATACACACTCACACATTGCCTATTCAACTCACAGATATGTGGGTCTGAAGTTACTACGTTGGAGTGTAATGAAATAAAAAAATTAATTGTATACTAAGGTTATTTTCATTAATTAATATCAATTTGGCACGTGGATTTAGTGTTTTATAGTGTAAAATATCTTTATAAGAAAAGTTTAGATAAAGTTTTCATTGTTTAATAACTGTCATCAATTGTAAAAATTATTTCTTTGCATTCCAACGATGCAAAATAATCAACATTGATGTTGCAGTGTTGTTGAAATATGTTTACATGTATAGATTTGTTACATTTTGACAAAGTTTCACGAAACGATTAGCTATTGAGTAGTGACAGAACTATAATAAAAATGGTACCAAAACGTGGTCTAAAATTGCAAGAAAACAACAAAATTTTACGGAAATGCCTCAAAACATGTTATATAAAATCTAGGAAACTGAACTTAAATTTTAGAAAAATTTGTGCTAAGTGTAATTTTTTATGTTGCGACGCGGTAAATAGCGTCGTCAATAAGTTTAAATTTCGCGCACAATTATTTTAATGTACGTGAAAAGCGTGCGAGAAAAAGGACGGTCCGCGAGAGAGCTGAAGGGAGAGCGCGCGAGAGAGCGCGAGAGCGGGGACTTCTTGTCTGACCGCCACGACGACAGGAGCGATAAGAAATCCGCGAGTGTGGAAGTGTGTGTGGAGGTAGAGGAAGAGAGAGAGAGAGTGCGTCACGAGTGCGAAGGTGTGAGTGGAAGGAGGGTAAGGGAAAGAATCGGGCAGCGAGGACGAACAGGACCAGGACACCAGGAGCCGACTGCTACAGTCCAGGGCTACAACATCCCCCAGGAGAGCGACGTGGAGAATCAGTCAGCATCCCGGTGAGCCAGGCGTAGTGTGGCCGAGCGGGTAGTTCGAGAGAGAGAGAGAGAGAGAGAGAGAGAGAGAGAGTATTAGTAATATTAGTAATTAGTAACGACTCAGGTTCCCGGAATTAAAAATAAAATATCTACAAAAAATCTCCAGTTGTGTATATCACTGCAAAGAATTCTTGACGAATCATTTATCGGAAGATAAGTTAAGTTTGAAAGAAAAAGTTGTGGAAGAGTTATCAAAGAATCAAAACATTGTAAAGAATATAAATCAACATGATACTATTAGCCAGAAATTTACTTGAAAGACAATATGTTCCGCTTTGTGGGTATAACTAGACCCTCTAATGATAACCCATCGAAAGGGACCTGCTTTGATAATGTTTTTATAAGAAAAGAATTATTATACTTTAATGCCTATAAAGTCGCAAATAGTTTCACGGATCACTTTCCCCTTCTGGTTACAATCGGCTGTTTTCTTACAAAATCCCAAAACATTATTGAACCCAATAAAATGAATTATAAAACTCTAAGCAAATTATTAGGAAAAATAATTTGGGAAAATCTATTAATTGTTGATGATCTAAACGAAGCAACAAACTCTTTCACAGACACAATCAACAACTGTATTGCCTTAGCAAGGAATAATGACAAAGCAAACCAAAATAAGAATAAACTAAAACTTAGAAAAGAGTTACCTAAACAATTATGGCATCGTGTAAAATAAAAGAAAAATTATATAAAACTTGGCAAGCGGAATCCAATAATGAACAGCTAAAAACAAAATACATCAACTATAATAGATTATTATAGACAAAACAATCAGAGAAGCTAAGAATAATTTTGAAAGAAATAGATTCTTACATAGTAGAAACAACTCTAGACAGTTATGAAAACTTAACAGTACCGAGCTAGGCAAAAAAGTGAACAAAACTAATGAAATTGAATACATCATTGACAAATCTAATAACAAAATCACAAATGATGTAGATCACACGCTTCAACAGAAACTCCACGTTTATTCGGCCAACGAACACACACTAGAAATTATAAATATTATAAATAATCTGAAGGAAAAAATTGAAAGGGTCGATGGCACATGAACACAGGTAATTAAAACAATATCTGATCATATACTGCACTATATAGCCATATCATATAGCCACTAGATTATATTTTTAATCTATGTATTGAAAAATCAATTTGGCCGGACTCCTTGAAGAGAGCAGAGGTAGCACCCATTTTAAAGCAGGCAGCAAACGATCTCCTACAATTATAGACCCATTTCCTTAATATCCAATATGGCGAAAATATTTAAAAAAATCATTTACAACAGATAATATAATTTTATAACGGAATATAAAATATTATCAAAAAACCTATTTGGCTTTATAAAAAATAAAGGAAATAAGGATGGATTAGCATATATTACCAATATTATATACAATAACCTCGACAAAAGCAAGCCGACAATAACTACATTAATAGACCTTGCCAAGGTTTTTGATACTGTAGACCACTCTATTCTTTTACAAAAAACAAACGAAAATGGAATAAGAGGGAGTGCATCTGATCTGATTAAAAGCTATTTATCCAATCGCAAACAAAAACTTAGAATAAACAAAACAAAAAGTAAAGACTGTAATATAACCACTGATGTTTCTCAAGGGACGATATTAGGAACTCTATCATTGTTTCGAATTCAGATTGTTTGAAATACCGTTACTTACTGTAAAATGTATTACGACACATTTTAGATTAAAGCCTAGTTTTTAAGTTATATACCATGCCTACGCACAGGGAAATATTTTTTTGACCTTGGTAGGAGTTATTCTGTATCCTACAGTAATGTAGGAAGTTACGATGTAATATTTTCACTGGTTAAATAAATAAATAAAAATATAAGAAAATTAAAAATAAGTTCACAGTTTTAAACTTACACGGTCATATCTACACTTTGCGAATTTTTTCGTATTCTTTTAATATTATATTATTTATATATTCTACTACATTTCTCACATGAGCCAAAATAATTATTTTTTGATAATTTGAAGTTATTAACTAAATTAACGATCTTAAATGCTGTATTTGCACATAATTATTCACTTATATTTAAATAGTCGTTCGATATTTGATTTTATTGGTTTAAATATCTATGAATTATCTAACAAAACAGGAATTAAGATTTGCTCATTAAATATATTTTGATATTTTTCAACTGCAAAACTAAAATAATTTATGAGCATGTAATTATAAATAAAGGAAATATAAGTATATGAAATTCATACAAAACTGTATAGAACTTTTGTTTTTGTATACATAATAAATAATATTGCTATAATAATGCATTACATATATGAATATTATAATATTTTATAATTATTATTGCAGTTCCTTTATATATTCAACGACGTATTTAAATTCTTACGAGTCTTTGCATTTTTCATCGGCTTGATTATTCATTTGTTGTATATTAACTGGGTTGGTCAGCAAATTATTGACAGCAGCGAAGAAGTTTTTAATTCTGCGTAAATATTAAACAACATACAATCTTTATATTTACAATATAAAGATTTTTAGTGACAAAACTGCTATTCGTAATAATACAAATGTTTTAATTTAGGTATTTCAGCAAGTGGTATCTTGTCTCTACAAAAGTCAGAACATATGTGAGAATAATTTTGGTTCGTTCTTTGCTTCCATGCCAACTGACAGCGGGCAAAATAACAGTGCTCTCGATGGAGAGTTTTGGAATAGTAAGATATTTTCTACAACAAATTATTGCTTACAAAAAAATACGATTTAATTTTTTTTATTTGTTTTAGCTGATCAAAACTTCGATGTCTTATTTCACCGTTTTCTTATCTGTAACATAAAACTGAAACTATTAAATACAATTATATTTTTTCAAAGTTTTAATCGAGTTTGATTTATTTATCAAATGTGATCTAAAAATTACACGTTGGCTTGATATTAGATAAAATTAGTTAAACACGCACGAACACTACTAAATTTAGATTAAATGATTATTAAATTTTTTAATTTGTAACCGATATGTCTAGAGTGAATTCAATTTTTAACAACATTTTTTTACGTAAATCCCAACAAATTTCCGAATTGCTTTTATCTTCACACTTTTATAAACTTGCGTCAAGTTAATAAGTAACAGTTGGGAACAATAATTGACAGTTCAAACAAAGTTGTTTACAGTTTTTACAATAATTTACAATTATTTACAGTTCATACTTTTTACTTATAAATATCATTTCCAATGTAAAAACTGTTAATAACTATTCATAATTTTTATTAACAATTTCGACATTTTGCATTTATTCTTTTTTGCTAGTGTTAAATGACGAGCTCGATGAGAAAAAATAGAGTAATAAAAATGATAAGAGCTGCTCAACCAAGGGGAACCGCTAAAGATGATAATGTTTTAGCCGTTTCAAAGTTTAGTACAACTCACTTTAGTAAGTTTTATTCACTTTCTACATCAAATTAAAATTTATTTCTGAAAATAGTTATGTGAGTATTCGAGCAGGCCTAGTTTCAATTTTCCGCTGAAAGAACTTTATCTTTCTATTTAACAACGAGAGAACATTTTAGCCCACTCGAGAAATCGTTGTATAAGCAGCGGAGTTGCAGTTCTATGTGTGCAGGCCACTATTAATCGCTGCTAGCTTAATTACTGTCCCAAATTTTTCTCAGTGTGGAGATGCATCCGATGGTACGACTGGGAAAATTCTTAATTGTTACCGAGTAACTCTTTTCGAGTGTATGTAAAAGGAAGCGAGAAAGTAAGAATGAAAGAATTAGGGGAGGCAAGCATGCTTTTGGCACAACACGCTTACCACGATGCAACACGCAGTAGACGCGGAATGCAATAGTTACTACATCAATATTTTTAGAGAAATTATAGAAAGCAAAAAATAAATTTGAAATTACTCAAACAGACACCACGTTAGCAAAAGCACATGGCCCCCCTAAAATACATTGTTACGTTTCCCGCCCCTTTATAACGCATTTGTAAAATTATTCTCTAATAAGCGTATAAAAAAATCTTTCCACGCGTTCGTCAACTTCGAGGCCAAGCTCGCTTCACAAATTTTACTGTGCTATCAGCGAAACTCTACACCCTCGTCCGGTCAGGCCACACTTAGCTTCATCGCACAACTTCGGTCGTAACAACTATACCTACTATGAGAGCGAGAGCGAGAGAGAGAGAGAGAGAGAGAAAGAGAGTGAGAGAGAGAATATCTCTCCGACGAAAAAATAAGAGCTTAAAAACGAAACTATATCGCTGGAAAAAAGGAGTAAAAACAGGGAATTCTTTGCTGTCTGTTATGTGAGAGGTTATTAATTTTAAGATAGCAAAAGTTAATTTAATGTTGTAGGATAAGATTTAGGAATACGAGAAGCCCGGACACCGCGCGATGCGAAACCGCGATCGCGTGACGCCCGGAATTCGCTGAATCCGCGAGGCAATGGCTTTAAGCCAGTGTGGGAAGCCGCGAGGTGATGCACGTTGCAGCGCGCGACGGGTCACTGCACTGGACCGAAGGCAGCACCTCCCGGCCATCTCTCACGCTCTCTGCCTTACCCGCACCAGTGTATGGCATGAGAGAAAGAGTAAACGACTGAGGTGGGGACGAATTTTCGCGCATCCAGGGTATCCTTGGTGCGAAAATTCCTCGACGACCTCAGTCGAAAATTATTAGTCTACTGAATATAAAGCAACTAATTTCAAAAATATCGACGAGTACATTGTTCACTTTAATATTATTCAAAAAGAATAATGATTATTATATTTCTTCGAAAATTCAAAAGTATCGAACATATTATTAAAAAAAAAAGGTATTACTGTTTACCATTCATAAACCAGCCACCCTCTAAATTAACAACATTGAATACAGTTTTACATTATGCAGCTACAGAAACTCATAAAGTAAACCAAAAAACAGTTATTGTTACTTTTGATCAGCCATTGTACTGGAAAGCTCGCTGTATTGCTGCACAATCACAGGATAATGACTTGAAAAATATTGTCATTCGTTTAGGAGGTCATTTATTAATGTCCTATTTAGGAGCAATTGGTTACGTTATGGATGGAAGTGGACTTGAAGAAATGTGGTCTGTTGTATGTGCACTCTCCTGGTAAGTTATTTAATATTTTCGTAGAATTGCTCATGACGCAAATTGCAAATATTTTTTATTTTACAAAAATCAAAACCATTTAAAATATTACTAACGTATTCTGGAAATTTAAAAAATAAAAAATAATAATTTTATATTAATTTGAAAAAGTTGAAAAGGTAAAAAAGTATGAGAATCACAATAATCGGCTATTCTTCTGTAAGTTTTAGCAAACCATTATGAGTATTAATTTTGTAAAAATACAATGTTATAACTTTTGATGGCTGTACAAATTTTAATTGTGAAAAAATTAAATGAAAGATCTTTCTTTTTAGTTTCATTTGCTGCTTTAATTGTATATAGGTTTAATTTACTTAAGAGAGTACGCAAGAAGATAGTCGCAAAGAAAAAATTACATGTTTAGTCTCGATCGATGTTTAACGAAGAAATTTTTTTTTTCATTTCTTAAATGTTCAATCTTAAACTTAAATGTGTTATGAAAAAATGTTCAATTATTCGCAATTTTTGAGTATTATAGTTTATTATAGATAGATTATAGTGACGGCTGTCAGACTATAACAAAAATTTAACAACTCTTAAAGACATAAAGTGGACGTTTTTCTGTTACGATCATCAACAATTTGCTTGTATTATTTTTTATTTACCTTAATAAATTTATTTAATCCCTCAAATATATTTTTATATAATTCGCTGTTAGGAGTATTCTATTGAAATTATATGTTTTTGAGGGTTTCTTCAAATTTTTATAAAGGTTTTTTAATACCATCTGTGTTATATTAATTTTCGTTCCAGTCTATTACTTGAACAGTTTTCTGAACGAATTTTATAAAAACTGTCAAATGGTCTAACAGTGTCTCAAAACTTTTGTTTCTTTTTGCGTGTGAGCGAGGAATTTGGGCGCCCGGGCGGCTTTACGTTGGGTCTGCTTCAGCCAAACCATGAGAGCATGATGGCTCCATGAGCGCTACTTATATACATGGACGGCGGAGTGGGTGGGGTTGTTGTGGACTTCTCCCCACGGAAACGCAGAGTGAGTGGGGAACTCCCCATACAAAATTCAATAATTTAAAAAAATAATTGTTTCTGTTGTCAATCCATTATTTTCATCCTATTATGGGTTTTCAATAAAAGTAAGTATATCACTTTAGAAGTCGTTTAGAAGCTACGCATTCGCTCTCGACTTGCGGTAAGGAGCAGTGACTCTTCTTGATATAATAACCTTGTCGTCGTAAGGATTTATTTACAGTTAATATATTTATTAACTGTTAATATGCTTTATTTATTTTAAATAAATGAGAAAATAGTTGGATTATATCCTGTAATTACTAAAAGATGGTTTTTCAATACTAAAAGCGGATAAAATTAACTAATTTAAAAAATTGCAACATTATTAATGATCCTGTGATAAAGACTATACAAAAAAATAATTTCTCTCCTCTGAAACATTAGTTAGTTTAGTTTAACCGAATTACTAAAAATTTTTACAAGTTAGAACCAAGTGATTAATTAACTAGTTAAATGATGAGTTAAATTAAATTAAATAACTAATTTAAATTTCGTAAAGTTATAAATTGAAATATATATGCCAAGAAATCCAGAAATATTACCTTTAGTTCATTACGCGATTATTATTACACGGAGAAAAATTTATTTGTTAACTCTTTTTGTAAGAAAATTTATTATTTTCATAGTGACGCTGGGGCACACTCCACATGTGGGATTTTTACTATTTTAAATAGTTTTATGATTTTCTTAGTAAATTTTACTTTTTAAATAATAATTTTTATTATTTGTGTAGAAAATTTTACTATATGTGTTGCGTGACATGTATAAACTATCCCTATCCTAACCATTAACAGCATTAACACCTGGTATCTCCAATTATCCGTACTAACCCCTA
>JAYJLV010110400.1:0-11322 GCA_036873485.1 Torymus texanus | reverse complement strand
ATATATATATATATATATATATAATATTATACGCAAGCCGCTCAATGGGGACTGAGGGGGGGATAAGAATCACCGAAAGGCGTCGGTGTATATATACGCGCACACTGCAGTGATGCGGGCAATCGCAAATAAAATGATGTAGGTACGCAGCTTATACAGCCTATGAGCTTATTGAGATTCAAAGAGGATGGTAGGTATAAGTATTTCGTCCGCTCTACTAATATAAAATTTTGAGAATCTGTCTGTACTTATAAGTTAATTATATCAAGAATAAGTAATGTATTTCTTATTTTATGTTCTTTTTTATTTTAGGCCTACACTGAGAGAAATGATATAATAAAAATTACTATAATGCATAGTAATACGCTGTAACATAATTGAAAAATCAATAAAATTACTAAATTTATAGTAAAAATTGCTATTACATGCAAATTTTTATTATGTACATAGCTATTTTTACTATAAATTTAGTAATTTTTTTGATTTTTCAAGTATGTTACAGCGTTACTATGCATTATAGTAATTTTTATTATATCATTTCTCTCAGTGTAACTTACAATTTATCACGATCTTTTGTTCGTTTACTTTTCATCATACAAAAATATTTTATGGTCTAATTAATGGCATTGACTTATTCCACGCTTATTTATATTTTATTATACTAGCGCTGTGCGACATAAACTATATTAATAGACCTTACAGAAAATTATTGATTAACATAAACGCTTCTTTCAATAATCGAGAACATTAAAAAAAATTAGTAAAATACTAAAATCGGTTACCTAAAAATCATGCAATTATGTAAATTTCATGTGAAACATTAATTGTTGTTATATTCAAAAAATTACTTTGGCGCCTCAATCGAAGATTGCCAACGCGCGCTTGCCGATAAGATCGCGGGCAAGTCAGAGATTGGATCGGCTATTTTACGCCGGTGTTTTTTCGGAAAGGTAAAAGTATTTCGTCGGTACGGCAGGAATCACTTCGTAAAACTATTCAGGTGGAAAGAACATCGGTTGAAAAAGTAGCTGATTTCTTTTCATTGCTCGTTGCAAAATATCGCCGGTTATTTTATGCTTTCTTTTTAACACTTCTCCATGAAGTATCGGAGACTTTTTTTCATTTATTTTTTTGGGACAAACAAATTATTGAAATGTAGGTGCCCTACAGATATGTTAATTAAATCAAAATTTTTAATTCCTATATATTATGTGACTTTAATTGTTTTTCTACTTTTAAGAATTCATATTAAAATTTTATATATAAATACAGAATGTGTCTCGTTAACTATACATGCATGATATTCCAAACTATGTTGTTTTAATCTTTTAAAAATTTTTCATGACTTCTACTTATAACAATCTTATGACTTTCCAAGATATCTTTATAATTTATTTTTCATTAAAAATGATGTTTCTTTTCAAATAAACAATCCGATATATTATATATGAGTATATTACCGGTTGAAATTAAAAATTTTTCTGTTATTGACATATAAATATATTTATAACCAGAGTGGGTAGAAAAAAAGCATACTTAGCTTAAGTATATATTATAATTAATTTTTTGACGATGATCGATCAACGTGCGTGCGAGGTGATCCACGTTTCTCTTTCATTGGTATTTTTTATTCTTTTTTATTTTTCTTTAATAACAGTGAAATTTTATATTTCAACCGGTATATACTCATGTAATATATCAGATTGAATATATCTATATATATAATTAAAGGGTTATTGAGTAGGACAACGCGTCTACATGTTTTTTCTTCGTTTATCTCACGCGCTCTCCTTATCTTTCTCTCTTTCATTTCCGTGAGAGAAAGTTTTGCCGACGGTGAAAGTTTTTCGGTTTCGACCGCTCCGAAGACCACTGATTTACAATTCATGGCCCTGAATTTGAGCGTGCTTCCGATGTTTACGTACGTATATATGTATAAATATCTATATGTACTCTCAATGTTACACAAAAGAAGAAACTATACAAGTATACGACACTGCGTCTGTGATTTTTAATATACGTAGATATTTGCTTTAAACAAAAGTCAATCAATAGTCGAACAGTTGAGCTTGTAAAAAGCGAACTTTCAAATGTTAACCTTTTAACTTACAATTCTGCTCAAACGCTTTATATAAAGAAAAAAAAATTCGCTACAATCGTCACATCCGTCTACAACACCAACTGTATCTAACATACCGTTAAATCACTCTAAAGTTCTGCAAAGCTATACCCGATAACCGTGATAGTATAACTAAATATACAGAAACAACCTATATAACAGTGCCAGGCATATAAGATGGCCTGAATCCAGGTCATCCGGGATTCCATCGCCGAAACCTTGCGTACACACACACTCGCCAAAAGCAGATATACATAAGAAAAGAGAAAAAAAAAGTTTCACAACGATGCTGAGAATCGGCGCGATCAATCGCCACCGCGTGAACCTTACACAGCAGCTTGTCCGACTCCAACACAGTTCGGGCTGTGATTACAATCCTTACGCTAAGATAGTTGGCAACCGAGAAGTCGTCGGTTATGGGATGAATGGTAACCCCTCGTACTTGGACATCGAGGGTATACCCTTTCCAGCTATACGTTATCGGGAGTGTACCCCTGAACTAATGGTGATTGCATAACCTATTATATATGTATTGTTAATTAAAAAAAACGTAAATAACAAACTCTACAACTGTGTACTTGGTAGCAGTAAATTACACTGAAACGACAGTAAGAATACACAACTAGACGCTCCCACATCCATTAATTTGCATATACAGTCGATCAGTAAAAAAACAATGTAAATAAAAAAAATTGCATTTCTGAAATTTCCGTAAATCTGGGGGGAACCAAACGATTTTCCAAACAAACTGACAACGCCTTAGACTGCCTACATAAAGCCTATACAATACACATGCACTAATTTTCTCTAACCACGCCTGTATGTATGTGTATATATATAATGTATATGTATATGTGTACAGGCGCTACGCGAGAAAGAGCGAGGCGACTGGAGAAAACTCACGATCGACGAGAAAAAGTATTTGTACAGAGCGAGCTTTCGTCAGACGTTCGCGGAATTGAACGGACCGAACACCGAATGGAAGAGCATCATTGGCAGTGTCTTGATGGGCATAGGCGTTACGCTCTGGCTGTATTTATTCGTGCATCACGCAGGTATATGAACAAAAAGTTCCTCATATAAATATTCTTCATTTTCCAGGCGCTTATTATACATATTCATTGCACTATATTGGATTAAAATGTTTGTACTAATTTAAAATCCGACAATGAAAGCTATAAAAGAATTAATCTCGTGAATCTCCATTCATTCCAAAAAATGAACTTTGAGTAATGGTCATTTTTTGGCCGCAGGCCACATGATAAATATTCATTATCAAATTAAGATAACAATCAGCTTGCCGCAGCTTTCTCAAAACCCTCGTTTTTCTATTTCCAAAAAAAAATTTTTTAAAGAAAAAGAGAGAAAAAATTAAATAAAAGATAAACTGAGGGAAATTTCACTTTCCACTGCCATGTAATCACATTAACCCAATCATTTTGGACTTTTTCCCATCTGCAGTGTTACCAGAAGCCCCGAAGTCGTTCAGTCCAGAGTCTCGAATCGCTCAGTACTACCGGATGGTAGACATCAATAATCAACCAATGAGTGGCAACTACCGACCTCCAGGTGCAGAGCTCCGTATTCACCCTAAAAATAGTGCTATGGTGAAGGCTGAGAGTGCAAAAGCTGCCGCCAATTAAAAGAAAAATATAAAGATTATTTGGAACGCACACTCGTCTATAAACTGTATTTTCGTTCGATTTGGTGCTTCTTCGTATCCCTTCCTTCTTTTTTTTCATCTTGTTCAATACAAGCGACGTTTTTTATGACATCTGCCGATTTTTCAGTGATTTACGCGGCACTTTTAACGACGTCGTTTTTTGCATTTTGAATAACTTGGATCGAAAATACGCGACGTAGCCCCAGGGCTCACGTATATATGCGAGCTATGGTATATAAAAAAAACTCGAAAGTGAAATTTTTCGTAGTCGAAAGATTCAAAAGTATCTATAAATTAAAGAATAAACTGATCCTTCGACTCTGACGACGACGAGATGAGAGAAACCCGCGAGAAAAATAGGGTCGAACTTTGTGATTTAAAGACGATATATTTTTTTTTTCTTCTTTCTCTCTGACTGAACTTTGTGTCTAACTTATACATATGCAAATAGCGACCGGTCATGCCGAGCCAAGAAGCTTGACCGCGTTTTACAGTTTTCACATTTTTCAATTTTTCGCTCCGCGAAGAAGAAACCACCACCATGCTTGAAAATCCATTACATCTCATACCAATCTATACAGTCAGCATGACAAAAATTGCCTTTTTTTTACTTCGACAATTTAGTAAAACTATGTGCAATTATGTTTTTATTTGACAAAAATAAAAATAAAAGTTCATTTAACCCATAACCTAGTAAATCCATGCGATAAAATCCTACCAAGTTTATAACTGCGCCATGCCGGACAATAAAGCCGGAGTATAGCGCAGCAAAAATTCATATATTTCGCAATCAAGCTCCACCTCAATATATATATATACACGAATCGTACGAAAAACAAGGAAAAAAGCCACCGAAAATGACCTCATACGCTACCTACAACACGTTGTTGATGTAACAGAAAATTTCATTCGGAATGAATAACGCAGTTTCATTACGATCGATCGACCGAAGAAAGTTTCTTCTTCTACACCGTCTCCGTCCCGAGCTTTTCCCTTTCTCACACCGCTATAACATATATATATGTATATATATACATACACATCCCACAGTACGCATGTACGCTCTCGGTAAAAATACGTCGTCCCATAAAATCAACGAAAAAACGAAGCGAGACGAGTCGCTCACACCGAGTAAAAATGTCGACCATTCGTTCCGAAACGATGACGAGATCAAAGTGATGAAAAGAAAAACGAGAGTCCGCGCATACTCAAAAAAAAAAAAAAAAAAATCAATGAATTAGCAGCAGCATCAGAAGAAGAGGAGCTAAGTGAATCCAAGCCGCCCAGACGAGATTCCGCGGTGTGGGGCAAATTTAATCTCAAGGGAACCCGTTCCAACGAAATTCCCGCGCTATCATTGCTCGTGGTATACCCGTATACATATATATATATATATATATATATAAAAATCGTGTATATTTCGGGGCCGCTCTTTCCTTCCACACAAAAATCGAGCCTCTCGATGAATAATGAATGATATGGCGAAGAATGCGCGCGTGTGCGCGTATGTCGCGTCTCTCTCTCTCTCTCTCTCTCTCTCTCGCTTTCTTACGTACCAGCCACGTCGTATATATCCTGATTACTAATTCTTCAACATGCGTGCTGGCCCCATACAAGCAGCATAGCCGATCGTTCGTTCGTTCGCTCGCCTCGCGCGCGCGGACTACTTCTTCGGCGCATACTGACACCAAATCCCATATTCCGTGGCGCTGAGCGCGAGCGCGCGGATGCTTCACTTTCCGAGATACTTAGCCTTCCCTCTTCCTTTTTCACGCGAGAGTTTCGTCGGTATATATCGACTCTTATCCCTCCTCGTTCGTATAACATATACATATATATACCCACCCGCGATTGTGGGGCGGAAAACCAGTTCGCCGACAATGTACCTATCTTGTTTTCCTCTTCTACAGCAGTTTTTTTTCTCTCTCTCTCTCTCTCTCTCTCTCTCTCTCATCTTATACGCGGAAAGACGCTAATGTGGGTTTCTCTCTCTCTCGCGCCGTTTATGCTAATGCCGAGGAGTGTGTGGGTAACGGTAGAGTGCGAGCGAGCGCGACGGATGTATGTGTGTATATCTACGGGTGTATATGTAAAAATTCACAAAAAATTGCCCATAACTTCGTCTGAAAAAATGACAGAAAAAAATAAGGTGAAGCACATTTGAAGCTCCGAATGCAAAATAAGTAGTTTTTCGATATTTTCACCAACATGATATAGATATTAAATTATCTCATAATGGCAAGATTTGATTATAACTTTTTTGTGATTAAAAGCTAGAGAACATGAGTTTTGATTTGCTTCTAGAAAATTGAAAAATATTGATTCCTTGCAATGTTATCGATGTTCAAAGGTGAGCATCGAAAATGCGACGAAATATGTACGCAGATGAACTGTCCATTTCAAGGATTAAAGCCTGCATTTTTTGCTCAACTTTGAACTTCGATAACTTTGCAAGGAATCAACCTTTTTCAATTTAAAAAAAATCAAATGAAAGCTCATCTTCTCTAGTTTTTAATCATAAAAAAAGTTATAATAAAATCCTTTTATTATAAGATCATTTAATATCCGTATCATGTTGGTAAGAATAACGAAAACCGCTTATTTTGCATTCGGAGCTTCAAACATGAATTACAGCTTTCTGAAAAAAATTATCCCGATTTCCTATGTTCAACATCATTTTCGTAAACTATATTAGTTATAGAAGAAGGAAAATCAGTTCGCAGAGGTGTGCTTCAACTTATTTTTTTTCGTCATTTTTTCAGACAAGTTATGGGAAATTTTTTGTGTGCATATATAGGTACATGTCAATTGCTTGATGTCGCGGTTAGAGACGAGAGAAAGAAAAAGCTAAAATTACGGGTGTACATAAACGTAAGCTAATGGTGGGTAAGTATACGTGTACTTATACTTGCTGACTGTAGAGAGATGATCGATCATCGCCTCGATCACAGCAGATATCGACTTTCGGCGACGGATCTGAATGAGCCGACAGGTTGAATGGGCCGATGAAGCCTACAAGTTTTCTCTCTCTCTCTCTCTCTCTCTCTCTCTCTCTCTCTCTCTCTCTCTCTCTCTCTCTCTCTCTCTCTCTCTCTCCCTCACTGTCTATTCATTCATCGAAAGGTACGATGCAGAGGAGAATGTGTATTGATTCCCGTGAATGGTGTATATATACGTACAGAGGTATACGGGAGCTCGCTTTGAAATTGAATGTTGTTGTGTGAGGAGGTAATCGTAGGTACCGATACGCTCTTTTACTTTCATGATGTATTAATAGATAAATGAGAGCGTTTTTAAGTGTATAATAATTGAGAAAATTTCAAGTTATTCTATGGTACAATGGCAAATTATCTTATTAAAAATAATATATGTGAAAACGCTACAAGTATATAATTGTTCATTTTTTTCTCAACTATACCCATTCCAATAAATAAATCTTTTCTCTCCTCAAAAAGTCTTTGGCACAATTATGAACATAATAAAAACAAATCGTTAGACAGAATTTAGATCATCAAGATGAAAAACTGAAATAGCTTTGATTTCCTTTGAATACTCACAAATAACGTAACTACTATAACGGTAACATTGATAATGATCACCTGTATGAATCGGTATTCAATCTTGATATGTGCACCTAAAAACGCTTTGTAGTTAATTAAATTCATTTAAAGTTAATTGTATCAAGGACATATAAAAGATATCTTAGTCCAATAATCGAAAATATCTTGCAACAGATATCTATTCTTAATATTTAGTACATTCTCAAGAAGCGGGTGAAAATTAACTAAGCTTCAATTTATCAAAACCGTTATTCCATTTTCCAACGATTTCTGTCAAAGTTCAACAAAAGCATTTAGAAAAAAAAGAGCATATAAGAAGAATTTGGCTGATATACGATTTTTTTTTCAAAAGAATGTTCGTTAAATATAAATATTAAAGATGCAAATGTGCAGTTTTCAAAGTCACGACACTCATCCTCATCTGACTGGTGACACTGGGGATATTTCCTTGACATCTTGAACAATGCAATGCTTTAAATTTGAAAAAATTTCCTTAATGGCCAAGAATTCCATGAGTCAACAATATGATTATTGTCAAGTTTAAAAAACTGAACTAATAACTATTGCACGGCAAAATACTAAAAAATAAATGCAATAAAAAGAGTGTGAGAACTATTTAATGAAATAAGAAAAACTTTGAATTCAAAAAACAGAAGCAAAATCAAAAAGACGTAATATTGACTGCGAAATCAAAAAGAAATTTTATGTAATAACATTACGCATATAAAGCCTAGCCTTTTGTTAAAATTCAGAGATCACTTGTTTGATACTCTTCCAAGATTTTATCATTCCAACTGTAAAGTAAACATACCGCTCAGGTATTTCCTTCTCGGTAAGAAACTATATTTCCCATTCAGTCGAAAGAATTATACATATTAAACATCGTAAACGAAAAGGTAAGATAAATTAAACCAGTTGACAAAGTTCTTTGTCCAGCTCGAAAGACAAAAACAAGTGAAAAATTCATCTTTCAGAATGTATTTTCTAGCGAATCACAAAATTTCGGCTTATCCCAATCAAAATCTCATCAGAGTTAATCGCGAGAAACCCACCCAAAACCTCGCCACCAGAACCGAGAAAACCCCCCGTACAATAATATTCAGCACAGTATATACACGTTCCGCATCCCCGGCTCCACGTGTCTGCAGCCTCAGCACTAACATCAGCAGCAGCAGCACCTGCGAGTATACTCAGCAGCAGCAGCAGTCACAAAGGAGAGCGGAAGAGAAGGTATAGCAGCAACAGCGCTAGCGGCGGGAGAGAGAGAGAGAAAGAGAGAGAAAGAGAGGTGGAGGCGTCCCGGTATAAAAGACTCATCGTCCGGCGCTTCGTCTTCGTTTCACACTCTCACCTCGTCACAGGAAGGTCCCCCCGTGTACCGAGCCGCCCAAAGTCATCGTAAGCGAGGCAGCCCGAAAAGACCAACAGCCGCAGCTGTAAGCCGAAGGATCGAACCCTTCGCACATCCCTTAATACGCCAAGGGTGAGTGTGACGGTGTCAAATTAACCGAGGTGGACAGATTAGTGTGCGCGTGTATTTACGTTTTATCAGTGATCTTCTGGTGATCGACGACGCGCGAGATATAAAAGACGAACACGAACGTGCGTGATTTAATTTTCGATAAATACCAACGCGCGACGTCGTTTTCTAGTCATTTTCTCCCGAATGGACGTGTGATTTATTGCCTATTTGTATGTACACTTTTTTGCGGAGTGCGCTACGAGAACGAGGATCGATTTTCTTTTGCATTCGGCTGGCAAGTATATATATATACGTTGTTGAGCGCTGACAAACAATTCGTATAAAGTTTACAAAAATAAGCTTCATCGAATATTTATCATCTAATGTTTAGAAATAACTTTGCTCGGTTATAAGTCATCTTACCGATCATTTTATACAGTAGTTGTTCTCCACTCAAATCAATCAAATTAATCGTCAAATTGAATCCCCGTTCTCCAAGGCAATCAATCTATATCGTTCAAACTCAATCCTCGTTAATTCTTTTCAACCGATCAAATCGACTCTCCCTTCCGCCAATCGTCGCGAGCGATCTACAATCTCCCCTCGAACGGTATAACATCATCGTCGTGTCCAAAAAGCCCAAGCACGATTCCCTATAACTCTCCGGTGCTTTCGAATGTACAGTTATCACACATATATGTATATATATATATATATATACACACACACACACACACGCGCGCACTGCTGCCAAAGTAGCCCACTCAATATTACCGATCTCTCGTGGCACGCGCCTCCCGTGTGTGCCTTCTTTTTCTTCCTCTTTGCAGAGCGAGCGAGTGAGCGCGAACCCGATAACCATGAAGTTGGTGGTGGTGCTGGCACTGATGTGCTGCCTGGCGATCGGCGCCCTGGCGACGCCATTGCCCAAAACCGCCGCCAAGACAACCAAACTCGTCGCTGCCGCCGCTGTCCAGGAGTCGAGGCAAGCTGCTGCTGCGCCTGCAGCTGCTGCCAGTGACGACGATGACGACGACGACGACGATGATGTCGATCTTGACATCACTGGCGAAGACGACGACGATGATGATGACGAGGAGGAGGATGATGATGACGACGATGATGATTATCTCGAGAGATTCATCGACGAAGTTCTTGGAGGTGAGATTTTTAAATGATTTATTTTATCGATTTTTTGGCTTGTATTTTTTATTGCAATTCGGATTCCGTTATAATTCATTAAAAAAAGACATCAACAATGTCTTTCGTTTATATTCCATTATCGTTGTTTCAACTTATTAATAATGTCTATAAGTACTCCATTAACAAACAATACAGAGTATAAACACGCGGGTAAATAACAAAAGAATGAATGAAACGTTTTCTCTCGATCGACAAAATGTACCCATCTATTATACATCATATACGACCGTAAATAACGCAACGAACGTAACTGAATGTTTGCCCCGCATTGTTCGAATATCAATGGACTCTCGTTTCTCTCTCTCTCTCTCTCTCTTCCTCTTAATAGGATCATCACATCTGTCCTGTATACAGACACAAGTTAATTATGCATCTGGCATATCGAATATTTTCCATCATAAACGCGACCATGTGTATATATGTATCTGTGTGTCCTCGTATACGTGTGTCCCAATTATCGACACTTTCGGTCGAGCGCGCGTCGCTTGTCCCGCTGTGAATTATTCATCGTGTGAACCACGGCACGCCGGTATGCCGAAAACGCGCGAGATATTAAAGCGCAGCTCGAATAATTAATTAAATACGGACTCTACCCTCTCTGACTTTTCTTCCGTTATATACGCATTATAATGACCTTTGATTAATACTAATTAATAATTATCGAATTAATTTAACGACGATGACTCGACCCATGTTATTTATTTTTTTCTTCTCATTCGAAATCTAATTAACCGCGTTAACAGACGTGAGTTTCGAATTATTATTTATTTTTTTAATTACTTTTTTTTTACTTCTCGTCGTATGCTATGCCAAACCGGGAATCTGTACGTAATATGGGTCGTGCTTATATACATACACGAGAAACAATAGACGTTGACACGCGACTCCGATTGTTATATATACACCTGCACTCTTGACAATTAGCGGCGCGATGAACTGTGTATGGCACGGGGTATAACTGTGAACACGAGCGTGCGTACGCGCATATATGGACGAATAATAATAACACCAGACGACTGTAGTAGCAAGGTATATAACGGCTTTACCTCGCGCGCACGCGTCTGCCCGTCTCATATATAAAATATCATAGTCGCGCTGACGGAAACGATCTCCTTAGTTTTTACACATTCCTCTCTGTTATGTATATTATACCCACGCTCTTTTCGAATCTACCGCAGCTGTCTATATATTTATCTTTTTCTCATCTCGCATATACGAGTGTCGCGTAGATATATATCTTACCTGTCTCTCTCTCTCTCTCTCTCTCTCTCTCTCTCTCTCTCTCTCTCTCTCTCTTTCTTGCTCGTGCGACATG
>JAYJLV010110379.1:0-11324 GCA_036873485.1 Torymus texanus | reverse complement strand
TAGTTGTGGCATCGTCAGGAAGGTGCATGTCATGCCTCTCCCCGCTATCGTGCAGGTTCCGGTTATACTGCAGTCTACGTTTGTTTCTGTATTATCAGCCATCGTGGCTACAATCTGAGTGGGTTGTTTATCCCAACCGCATGCTAAGCACCAGTCTGAAATACACGGATGTACGAATGACCGTACGGCGCCGGTATCTACCAGTGCATTGAAAACTTGCCCGTTCACTTCGACGGAGAGGTAGCGGCAAGGGTCGGTGGATCTTGGGCTAGAGGTAGAGGAAAATTTAATAGAGGTGGCAGTACAGGAAATTTTAGAGGTTGAGTCTTCAAAAGAAGCAGTAATAGTGGATCTAGAGGAGGATCCCAAGCTGGATTTCGTCATGGAGCAAAAGCCTATATTTCAGGTACGAATAAAAATCAATTGAATTCTCCCACAAAAATTACCTTTATTGCGGATTCCGGCGCGACCGAACACATTGTAAAGAAGGGATAATCTCAGATAATCTCATTTCCGTTAGATGTTTTGTAGATGCAGAATTGGGAATTTATGTAGATGACGAAAACTGAAGTATATTTGTTAAAGAAACGGGAATTGAGTGTATATCAGGAAAGTATGAGAAACCTAATTGGCTAATTACCTTAGATGCGGAAAAACAAAAAGACAACGATGAGAACAATTTAGAGCGTAGTAAATATGCATGTATCGCTAGGTTAGTTATATGGGACGAGTTTTTGCAAGGGACGAGTCTTACAAATCAAAATATGGAAATTTAGAAGTTGCAGAAACAGAACCGTCTTAGATTGGAAGAGAGAACTTGGAAAAACTCGTTCAAACAAAAGAAAATAACAGAGACCCCCAAACAACTAGCGATTTTGATTTAGATGAAATTATTTTAAATAGAAAATACATGACTTAGATGACTTTAATAATAAAGAGTCCATTAAAATTGAAAATAACGTAGATGACAACAAGACTAAATTAGATGAAGGCATGTTATGGCGTATAAAACTGGGACATGCCTCTTTAGGTTATCTCAATTAACTACAGAAATTAGAAGTAACACTAAAAAGTGTCGAATTTGATAATTCAATATTAGATTGCGAAGTACGAGTCTTGTCAAAGATGGAGAAACTACCTTTCTCCGAAGTAAGAACTAGAGCTATCAGACCCTTAGAGCAAATACACACAGACACAATGGGACCGATTAAACCAGATTCATATCCTGGTGGAAATAAATTCATAATTGTATTCTTAGATAATTACACTAGATTTGCAAAAGCATATTCAGTAAAACACAAAAACGAAGCGGGTGATTGTTTAAAGAAATTTCTAATAACAATGAGAAATTTTATCGGAAAAGATGAGAAAGTGTGTTATGTTTGAGCAGACAACGGGACAGAATTCACAGGAGGATAGTTTTTAGATGTATTGAAAAGAGAAAATGTAGAGTACAACTTAGCACCTCCTCATACACCCGAACTCAACGGCACTGCAGAGAGATGTAACAAAATAATACAGAATAAAATTAGAGCCCTAATGATAGATTCAGGACTTCCGGAGAACATGTGGACATTAGTATTAGAAGTTGCTGTTCATATTTATAATAGAACACCACATAAGTCGCTCAACTCCGAAACACCTTTCAAGGTGCTAGCTCCGAAAAACAAAAGTAACTTAGAGAAAATTCGAAGATTTTGGTGTATAGCATATGCCAAAATTCCAATAAATGAAACAAAAATTTTCGAACCAGCAATTAGAGCAGTGATGATAGGATACTCACCTACAGGCTACGTACTCTGGCATCCTATTTCCGGCAAATTCCTTCATTCTAGGCACGTTAGATGCAATGAAAATATTTTATACAAAGATGTATACAAACAGACAACAGGAAAACTAGATGATTCAAGCGACGAACATTCGCCCAACAACTTGGAAGAAAACTAAAGCCAAAGAAATGAAATTCAAAAAGAAAATCCAGAGAAAAACAATTAGAAGCACAAAAAGAGGAAAAAGAAAAATCCAAGAAGAGAAAAGCAGAAAATAAAATGCCTAAAAGCTTAAAAGAGAAGAAGCGTAAGTTGTCTGAAAGAAACGCAAAGAAATTAGAGAACAGAGAAAAATATATGACTGTTAGAAGAGTCCAAGAACTAAAACTTTTAGAAGATAGAAGCTTCATAATAAATAGAAGTAATGAATCAAGTACAGAAACAAAAAGAAATAGAGAAATATTAGATGATATGTTGGGGAATTTGCTTATTTAAATCTCGCGCGCTTGCGCTCAGCGGGCGCACTCACTACGCTGCCGCGGGGAGGCAGTACCTCTCGGTATCTAGACGGAACGGCTAGTCCTGAACTGATTAGTTCAGTAGTTAGAGGACTAGCGCTTTCTCTCTCTCCCATATCTTAATGGGAGAGACTTGATTTGACTTACGCCGCAAGTGACGGTTGCTCGGCAAGAAGAAGGAAGCGAATTTGAATGCGCTATCTCTCTCTCTCTGTTTTTGCCATGAGGCACATCTCACGGAACCGCTAAACACCTTCTTGACAAACTCAACTGGGATTTTTACTGGATCTACTCATCCCTGGCTGTACTCATCACTTATGCTACTTATCTCGGACTCTACTCATCATCTCGCAGGCATCCACAATATTCACCGTTGGAGATATTCACCGTTGGAGATACTCACCGTTACAGAATACGGCAACCCACGTGTAAGGTAATCTCAAATCACACGGCTACAACTCAACACACGTGAATGTGATGAATAAAATGTATTTGTGCTTACCCATTACTCACAATTAAATCAATAACATTTAATTATAATATTTACATTAGCAGAGTCATTCTCCTTCACCAGCTTGACTACGCATATTCACGGAAAACTCGCTCAGTCACTTAGTGGATTTTCTGTAACGGTAAAACTCAATTCGGCAGAACTCATTCTTTAAAACAGGTCAGTTTTACCTACGAAGGGAATCACATGTTGACACACTCATACACAACTTATAACTTAATTGTAATTTCAATAAGCGTGCTCTTTGCCCGAGCAAAGTTACTATGTTAACACTCACATAATTCAATATTGTATTCGCGCTAATTTGTATTATACCACATGTAATATATTGTACAGTATTTTATCATTAAATTGTGTACACTCAACCTTTATTTAAACACCTACAGCATGTCCTCACTGAATTTATGCAATTCTCAAACATGACGAAATAGGACAATACTACTGGCAGCCTTCAAAAGAGATCCATCTTCCTATCTAGAGACCATGGAATCTGAAGATAAATTAAAATGGCTAGAAGCAATCAATGAAGAAATAAAATCGATAGAGGAGAATAGTGTGTGGCAAATAGTAGATAGACCAACTGCGACTAGAGATGGTAAGAAAGAGCACACAATGGATTTTAAATGGGACACTAGAAGAAGAAATTTACATGTAAATTCCAGATGGCCGAGAACATGATTCATCGTTTAGAAGAAAGAAAGTGTAAAACTTATAAGTCTAATCACAATTATAAGTCTTTATATGGTCTAAGAATTAAGCACAAAAATTAGGACTGGAAAAAGACATAAATGAGCCCTGCCTATTCACTTGGAGGAAAGAAGGAAAAGTTATCTTACTGATCCTTTATATATATGATATTATACTAGCAGGCAACGATAAACAAAAATTAGAAGAAATAAAGGAAAAATTAAGTCTTGTATTTAAGATGAAGGACTTAGGAGAACCAGAAAACTTTCTGAGAATTAAAATTAATAAAGTTAGACAGAATAGAACCATAACCTTAAAACAATCCGAGTATATAAAGAAAATTCTAGAGAGGTTCAATATGAAAGAATGAAAGTCCCAAAGAACACCCATGGTGACAAGACAAGTTAAAAATAGAGAACTAAAAGTAGACAAAAACCTAGATAAATTAGATGAAACGTAAAAAAAGACCAAGGCACCATATAGAGAAGCAATTGGAAGCTTACTGTATTTAGCAGGTGCAACAAAACCTGACATCTCATTCGCAGTCAATTACCTATCCAGAAGACAATTAGATACAACCGAAGAAGACTGGAAAGATGTAAAAAGAATTTTAGATATCTTAGAGGAACCTCAGAAATTGGTTTGACATATAAAGATAAAGGAGACACTTTAGAAGCAATGACTCATACTAGCTTTAGAAATTTCACTGACTCATCAAATAGTGATTATATAGTGAAACTATATGGTGATCCAATGATGTGGAGACGCTATAAACTGTCTTATGTCACCTTATCAACATACCAAGCAGAGTATCTTGCCATGAGTGAAGCCTGCTAAAAACTTGTATCATTAGACACGGCAATTAGAGATATAATTGGCAAAACTTTGTATCTAGTGACTATATGGTGTGACAACAAGTCTGTAGGAGACTGTACCCAGATGGACGGTAGTCACAAGCTTTACAATTTTGATGTTAACTTAGAGTTTATTAGAAACAGCATATAGAGAATAGAGAAAGAACTGGATGTAAAAGTCACATGGCAATCACTCATGGGGATTACATAAAATCTTGCGTTCTAGAAGGCAAAGTATCAGTTAGATAGATTTCAACAAAAGAGAACGAAGCAGATGTAATGCCGTCTTCCCTTTGATTCGCACAGTTATTTAAAAGATAAGATCTTTAATTTAGAGTAAAATCAATATAATGAACAATACATAACATAACAAACATTCACACATACATTCGACGAAAAATATTCCTTAGAAGTTTCGAATAAATACTTATATGATTAGAGAGAAAATCTTTCTTTTCTTCTTACAGAAACTAGTAACGAGCGACAGGAGATGTCAACATTAGAAGAACCAAAATAATCTTTATTAAAATTTTATATTTTTATAATGAAAAATAAAAGCCTTTAGATGTAAGACAATGAGTTCATTTATTTATTATGTATTAGAGTTAGATTTAGAGTTAGACGGTGCGTGAATTCGAAGGGAGGGAGTGTTGAGATTATGTGGACTTCGAGTCCACGCACTCTCCATAGAGTATAGAAGGTATATATAGAGAGAGAAAGAGATGTCGCCATGCAGCAGCAGAGTAGCGCAGCGGACTGTCTGTCGCTCTCTCCCCCCACCGACGCCGTACCTGTACCGACTGCTCTCGGTGGGCGTGCTCCCGCCTGCAGCCCTGGCACCCGCTCTCTCCTTCCACGCTCCTAGAGAATTGTTACTAGAGTAGAAGAAATAATAAAGTAATATTAACATAAAGTACCTGTTTCCTTTATTTGTCTACCAACTCCAACAATAAATTTATATTTATTGTTTAAAGTGACAATTTCAACTCTGTATAAAAGCAGAGAAGAGTTTTTTGAAAAAAAAATAATCATTGATATACCCTTTTTAACCATTTACTTAACCCTTTATACACATGAGCTATTGGGTAAAAGACAGGGGGGCTGGTGGGACAGACAGACGGACGGAAATTTTGGCTTTTTAATATTATAAAAAAATAGAAGTTATAGCCCTAAATTATAAAATTTTGACAGTTTAGCATATTTCTAGTTTCAGAACATACTATCACATAAGATTTAATCTTTAAGCTCTTAATAAAAACCTCTAATTTTGTATAATTGCAATTAAGGCTTTTAATATTTACGTATAATCTAAAACTTTCATTTTTAGTAAAATTCCTATTAAGAGCTTTAAGATTAGAATAGATTACTTCTTCACATATTAATTCTTTTTGAAATTCATCAATAATATCCACATGTTGCTCCATTATGTATCTTGTTGTTTACTTGACTTCGCAGTTAGTAATGACATAGAACTTTCGCTGGTAGATGATTGTTTTGATAAAGCATTATTCGAGTTGGTTACCATTGTGGTATGACTACGATTTCCTACATTACGTACGTATCTTGGTACAATAGGTCTAATCGGATTATCTGTCATATCTATGTATCTGTTGATTTTTTTTCCAGTACTGTATATTTCACTGTATTATTAGCCATGTAATTATCCACTAAATTGGTTTGAAATTTAAAGTTGGTAAAAGAACAGTTTATACATGTAATGTTCCTGGAGTTATCACACTGATTGGTATCATGTGGGCCTGCACATTACCAACTGTCTCAATAATTCGACTTTCGAATATTTTCGTTGATGGCAGATATTTTATTTAGTATTTTAGGTCACATTTCTTCTTCTTTTATGTTTTTATCTGAGCAACTAGCATTTTAGCTGTTTTATCAAGTTTGACTTCCATGTCTTGACGAGGGACGTCAGGACTTTCGCTACATACTAGCCGGACAGACGATTCATCATATTTTGTATGCGAATGACCTCCACATTTATCTTTATATCACCAAATATAAAATCTTGGAGGGAATTTCCCTATTGTTTGATGCGGCACAAATGGTGTCTGCGTGGGCGCGGAGTTCCGGTCCGCATCTCAATCCGGGTAAGACCAAGGTGAAAGGTTTTGGTTCTAAAGTGAACGTAAATTCGGTTTACTTTATGGGCCTGACAGGCATTGAAGTGGGGACTGTGGTGCTTATCCCATTTAGTAGCGGGTTGCGAGTCTCGGTGTTAGACTCAATAGTAAGCTGACGTGGAAATCGTATGTTTATCAAGTTACGAAAAAAGTCAATAAAACCTTATATAGTTTGCGGTTTATAAGGTCGTATACTACCGATATTCTTCGCAAAAGACTACTTGAGACTTTAGTTCAACTACATTTAGATTACTATTCGGTGGTACTAGCCGCGACTGACGAACAGAGACGTATACTAGAGTGACTAAGCAATGAATGCGTGCGACACATCCTAGGGGTTAGAAGGGATGCTCATATCACCCCTTACAGGAGATTTTTGGGTTGGCTCCGTCCGAACTCTCGCAGACTATACTTCTCAGCCTTTCATATACATAAAATTGTACGATTGTGACAGTTAAGTTACCTGGCTATCTTTTTTATTGAACACAAATCCAGGCCAACCAGTAGGGGAGTGCAACCGGAACTTATGCCTAGGTTTGGTAATTATGAATCGGGTGCTGGGTTATTTCAGGTCTGGGGTACTCACTTCTGGAACTCAATCTTATTCCATCAAGACTACAATAATACTTGAATCTGTTCGCAAGCTGCGACAAGTTGGAAGCCTGTACCTACTGCAGTCAAGCAACTTTAGTTTATCTTATTATAATCGAGGTTCGGAACGCTATAAGCATCATTTGATGCATCTGAAGAGTCATGAATTTGGCTGCATTTATTTGTGGCATGAAGATAGTTCCATCGAGGATCTTCAATTTTTGATAAACCAAGTAAGGAATTGAAATAGTCCGGCCATTGGGTGGCAAGAGTACCATGTAACGCTTCGATCGATGGAGTTTTGTTTAGCCGTAATTATTGCGCCCGAATTTTTTCTTTACTAATAATGGGAAACATCCAGCCAAGCGGATCGAACGATTGAGGTAAGGGCGATAGAATTTGTCGTTTTAATAAGAGTATTGCTTACCCATTCTCCCAATGGTGTAACAGATTAGCAAAATATTAGCAACAAAATATTTAGCTATGAAATAATCTAGTTTTATTGTTTTTAGCATTTGAAGTTGATATGGTCGTTGCTCTGTGTCGATTTTTCCGACAACAGTCAGATTTTGGGACAAAGTCTCTACGACATCGAAGAGACTTGGCGGCGAATTTTCGTCTAAACTTTAGGCCGCTGGCTCTATTCGTTCAAAACCATTTATTTCCCAAACTTTTGTTCCACCTTTATAAAGATTTCTCTTTAAGGAACCAACAAAATAATATAGTTCTATTTAATGTTGAATGTCTGTTAAAGATTGAATATGACATCTACATAATATTCTAAAATATTAAATGACTTACATAGAGATTATTTACTAAACAGTTTTAGTTTCTTTTGTCTAAAGTTAAATAAAAATATTATTTTATTTTATACTAACTTTCATTAATAATTATAGGAAAATGAATGTTTTCAAGAAGCCCTTCGTTCAACTCAAAGACAACTTTTAAAGGCTAATCGAGATAAAATTTTCTTGTTGGATCGTTTACTACATTATGAAAAAGCAAATGCCTCTTTCGTAGAGAGTGATGATGAAACGAATTCTTCAGAGGATGAGGTTCCTAAAATAGACAACTTAAAACGGTGAGAAATATTTTCTTAATTTAAACATTTTTCTAAAAGTCTATTACGTAAAATTTATACATCATACATTTTTAATTTTTATTACATTTATGGTTAATCTGCTTGCCATGACTACGTAGTGATGTTCATGGATAGCAGATGTCTCGGTGTCAGAGGGGTAAGGTTACTGCTCTGTAACCCAAGGATCGTGGGTTCGCGCCTACCCTTCAGAAATTTTTTTTTCGCTTAAATATGCTTAAATAGTTTGCATAACATATATGACATATTAAAATTTATTAAATTTTATTTTTAAATTTTTACCGAAATGCGCGTTCGCGGCAGCGTAAATGCATCATTATAACATAAGCTGACAGATGTCGCAGTAGTAGGTCTGTAAGGCTGCTGCTCGGTAACCTAAGGGTTGAGGGTTCGCGTCCAACTTACGAAGATTTTTTGTTTTTCATTAAAAATTCATAAATAATTTAATTTATAATTTTTTAGCGAAATGCACACTGTACCGTTGCTTAAATGCATAATTTGACGGTGAAAAGCCAGATGTCTCAGTAGTAGAGCGGTAAGGCTGCTACTCTGTAAACTGAAGGTCGTGGGTTCAAGTCTACCTTTCGAAGATTTTTGTTTTCTTTTTTTGCTTAAATAATTTAATTAAGAAAGGTTCATTTAAACATTCTTTAATTATTTTAAAATTGTAAATATCTTCTGGGGAACATGGGCTCAGTGGCGCATGATGGTGGTACGGGCTATGAAACACAGGCTCAGTGAGCCAGTATTCCTATGGGGTACCGGCTCAGTGGAGGAGGGGGTTGGGTCCGAGGACACAGGCTCAGTGAGCTCGTATATCTGTGGGGGCACGGGCTCAGTAGGGAACGGGAGTGGGAGTGAGCCAGAAACCCTATGCGGGTTCTGCATCAAGACTTGGGTTAATGGTCGTGCAATTGAGACTTGAAATTTTCATTAAATTAATTAATTTATTTTTGATAAATATATTATAATAATAAGAATTTGAATTTAATATAGAGTTAATAAGACAATCATTTGTGTCGGTATTTGATATCCTCGTTACATTTAATAAAAAGAAATTCGCCTTAAATTAAAAGTAGATGGAACTTTTTTTTTTTAAATGTAACCAAAAATAATCTGATTAATATTTTCTGGTACAGTTAAGAGAATTTTAACATGTCTTATAAATTCACATAAAAATGACACATATTAAAAAGATTATTCCGTATTGTCGTTTATTTTAGACTTTTGAAATTTAAAATAAAAAAAAAAGTAAAATTTTGAAGTAGTTGCTTGAAGTTAACCGTTGCAAGTTAATAAGGTGCAAAAATTTTAATAAAAAATTGTTTTTTTTTCAAATTTAATAATAATAATTTAGTTTTATAATTATTAAAAAATTTTTATTAATTTTGATCAGTAAAAATTTCTTTTCAAACTATATTTACGATAATTTCATAATTTTCTGATTTATTTTCAATATATCTATTATTTGAATTTTTACATCTTGATAGTGCTACATATAATTTTCCATGTGAAAATAGAGGTTTTTTTTTAATAAATCTACCAATTTCATCAAAACTTTGTCCTTGAGATTTGTTAATTGTCATTATAATATCTAATTGTTTTCTGTGTATAATCAATGGTAATGAAGAAGATTCGGCAGAACTCAATGTAATTCTAGGTATAAAAACCTAATTTCCTGATTGTTCTCCTGTTATTCTTTCTGCTTCTATATTATACTTAAATAATTTTGTTATTTTTAACCGTGTGCCATTACATAAACCATTATGAATACTTAAATTTTAACAAATTTTTGTATAAAGTCATCAACGATGCGAAAATAAAATATGATCAAGAGCAAATAGAAAAAAATAGTAATGATGCTAAAAGTTTATCGAAACATATAAGGATAAAAATGGGTATTAATACTTGTAATGCTACCTCAATAAATAAGATTGCACTAGATAAAGACAAAATAATTGAAAATCATTCCGAAATAGCGGATATTATGAACAAATATTTTTGCAACATAGGAGCTGAGTTAAGCAACAAAATTGTGAAACCAAATGGTAAGTAGCTAAAGTTGCCATCACGAAACACAAATTCAATGTTCATCAAACCGACTAACAATAGTGAAATTTTCAAAATAATTGATAATATGAAACTAAAAGATGGCGGGGTATATAATATATCTGCTAGAACAATTAAAATAATATCGTATCAAATTGTAAATGCGTTACCTCATATATGTAATCTTTGCATTGGAAAATCAATCTGGCCAGAGGCCTTAAAAGTACGTCCATTTCCCCCGCCCCCCCAAATCACTAATCCTAAAATAAACTATCGGATAATTTTGTACACATTTTTTACAATTATTTACAACCAAAATCGATTTTTTTACAAGTATTAAACACAGTTATTGATAAACAAAAGGGGGGGGGAGAAATATTTCGCCGGCCCCCCCATACGCCAAGATTAATTTTCAAAGCGCCAACGTAATCATCGATTTATTTACAATTATTTACAACCATCAAAACTGGAAAAAATCGATTGTTTATAACCATTTTAAGCAATAATTTCGCCAACCCCCCCATACTCCAAAATAAATTTTTCAAAGCGCTAACGTAATCTTCGATTTGTTTACAATTATTTACAACCTTCAAAACTGGAAAAAATCGATTATTTAAACAATTTTAAGCAATAATTGCGCATACCCCCCCATACTCCAAAATCAATATTTCAAAGCGCTAATGTAATCTTCGATCTATTTACAATTATTTACAACCATCAAAACTGGAAAAAATCGATTATTTATAACAATTTTAAGCAATAATTTCGCGAGCCCCCCATATTCCAAAATCAATTTTTCAAAGCGCTAGCGTAATCTTCGATTTATTTACAATTATATACAACCATCAAAACTGGAAAAACTCGATTATTTATAACAATTTTAAGCAATAATTGCGCCAACCCCCCCATATTCCAAAATCATTTTTTCAAAGCGCTATCGTCATCTTCGATTTATTTACAATTATTTACAACCATCAAAACTGGAAAAAAATCGATTATTTATAACAATTTTAAGCAATAATTTCGCCAGCCCCCCCCATACTCCAAAATCAATTTTTCAAAGCGGTAACGTTATCTTCGAATTATTTACAATTATTTACAACCATCA
>JAYJLV010110368.1:0-11327 GCA_036873485.1 Torymus texanus | reverse complement strand
CGAAAATTCGAAACTTAGGTTATGTTACTCCCAATCTATTAAATGGGCGAATAATGTCAGAAAAAGCGTTTCACCGGAAGCCAATAATTAGTCATTTCTCTTGACCATTTACTGAGATTTGGCCCTATTTTTAATAGACAAATTTCTACCAGGTATCAATTAATACAAATAACTAAATATCAAATTAATAATTTACTGACTAATAAAACATTTTTTCTTGTCAATTTGCTAACTAAAATCTGAATGAAAAAAATCTACTTATGTGTCAGTACTTTTTCGAAACATATATTATCGATTTAAAACCCAAGTCAGTGGCACCAGATAATGCTCTTAGAAATAATATTAACACTAAAACGCTCTAGAATACCATTTAGAAACTCTATAAACATTCATATCCTATTAGTTACAACATCGATAAGTATACTTTTTAATAAACAGAACATAAACAATTCCTTTACCATTGACAACCCTGCACATCTATACCTCTAAATATCCCATCATACCTCATCTCTCTCACAGCATCCGTACATCTCCAACTCCCGTCAATTCCCATACCCATAGAGTCTCGCGACAAAATAACAACCACTTCTACCTTCACATACATATATACATCACCTCGTCGTTCACAATTTTCAGTCATACGCATTAACGCGCACTACTCGCTTTTACATAAAAATATTGTTCGAGAATACGCACGCGTCATAAAACCTCGAGGCTATTCTCTCCTCGCGAGAGTTAATAATCGTTTTGTGTGTTTCGTGCCACATGTCACGTCACTTCCTCGCGCGTTCTTCCTGATTTATTTACATGCACAGGCAGGTATAGGTATGTGGCATCTCTGCCTGCGAATTGCTTATAATTATATGATTATTATTTCTCTTACAAAGCAACGATACTGTATTTATAATTTCAATAGCGCGGCAATACATATCAGAACGTTCGAAGAAACAACGCGAGTGAGGAATGGCTTCGTTCCCGGAAGATGCGTGATGCCTTGTGCATATATATATATATATATATATATATATATAAAGTAATTGATTCAACCGTTATTGTCTCGCAATCATATCTGTGATTTCACGGAGTAACCGAATAAGTCCACTTTTCGAGTTTTCGAGAAAAACGGATTTTAATGTTCAAACTTATATGTAAGATCGGGAGAAACAAGATGAGTCGCGATACTTGAGTAGTCAATTGACACATTCAAAACACATATTTACACGCTGCTTTCAATAGATTATACATTTTCTGATGCGTTCAATCCGAGTAAGAACTTAAAAAAGTATGGACTTATCTGGTTATTCCGGGAAATGTGGACTTATTTAATAGTGCGGTTCACGTTTATTTTAGAGCCTATTCTTTAATTTAATTATGAAACGGGTCAGTAAATAACAAAATTAGCGATTGTTCAATGTATTCTTATAACTTACTCAAGAAATTTCTATTTTTCTGACATTTCTATTAAATTTACGACCATTTCTATTGTATTTGTATTGTACTAATATTGTAAAATTTTAAAATGTTTATAATTTGAAATTTTATAGGAACTTTTTAAATAAACAGATAAATATATATTAGTCATCATAATTACATTCAATTTGAATAGATAAAATGAATAATAACTACGATAAACGAAAAAAATTATGGACTTATCCGGTTATTCCGGGCAGAAAATTTAAAAAAAGGGACTTATCTGGTTACGTTTCGAGTGAATTGTAGCTTTACGGCAATATTTTTGCTACTACTGAAAGTGATAAATGAAAAAGGTCTATTTGAAGATACAGAATCCGGGATTATCTCGATTTTAAAAAAAAAGTGAACTTATTCGGTTATTCCGGGAAGCCACAGATATAGCCTACTTTCAGATGAAATAACATTGATTTTTGGTGAGAAAATTATAAACTATATTATTCCAAATATTTATCGTGGTTAAACGTATACCGACAAAGCAAGGGGGTGAGAGACTTTTCAACGCTTCTTCTCGCGAGCAATCCAGTCGAGTGCAAGGCAAATAAAAAGAATTCCAAAGTCAAGGGCATACTCGTGTGTGCCGTTGTATGCACGCGACTTCGAGTACACAATGGAAGGAAGTTTGTAGGTACTTTTACTGCGCGTCGTGTGAGGCGATGCAAACGCAGGCGACGAAGTTTCGCACGGTTCTTTTAGTTGTTGGTCGTTGGTGAAGTTTTTTTTTTTAAAGATTTGGCGAACGAGCGTATTTCTGAGTTTTTCAATGTCGTTTTTTAATTTATATGTTTCTAAGAAATTTTTTATTGCTCGTGTTTGGTTTTATAGAGGATAAAATAATTTTTTTTTATTTATTATACTTAATTCTGTTAAAATCAATAACCAATATAAATAATCTCAATTTTATTAGGACTTTTTCAATGAACCAATATTACACGACGGGCATCTAAAAATATAATGTTAGCCATCTAAACTGAATATTCATAAATAAAACGTTTCCCTTCATACACTACCATATGAGCACATATCAAACAGTTTCCCTTCAACAAACTTTCATAATAAAAACCGAGATCGTATAACCTTCCTTTTCACGTTTCTCTCTCTCTCTCTCTCTCTCTCTCTTTCTCTTCTCACACTGCCCTGACACTATCTCAACGGCAGCTTGGCGCCCTGCACACACCGCGATATGTATATATATGGGTCAGTCGTTTCATTCGCAGCGACTCGTAAGAGAGTGTAGCAAACGCGTGACTCTATAATAACCGGATAGTCCATCAGTGGGACAAGCCGGCGACGTAGTTTTTGTATTTCTTTTTATAATAATTCCACTGCAACTTCTGAATGTAACGATTATTTTTAGAGCTACAGTGGTTACAAGTGGCTGGGTACAAGGTTTGGTATATTGGATGAAACTTTGGTGATCACGCAGGTTCAATAAAGTCCATTTGGTTGTTGGTGGTACTTAAGAAAATTGGGAGTAAATGCTGTTTCGAAATGGAAAAGGAGTTGTTGAATTGAGTTTTCAAGTAATATTGACGCCAAGTTTAATGATCATGAGATTGTTTTAATTAGTTTGACCATGATTTAAAATTAATGGACAAACATTTGCAGCAGAATTTTCAGTTTTTTTTTCTCATTGACCTGTGTGAAATAACTTCAAATCGATTCCATAATCCATAGCTCGTAATATACATTCTTATTATTTAACACCTTAACTGTCGATGACAAAGAATCTTTATAATGAAGCATTAAAAAAACCCATATCCGAATTTATCCAGCAGTGAAGGGGTTAAAAAACTAATCCGTTTGTAAAAATATGGATAATTTCGTATAATATAGTAGATACACTACATATAGTTGATCATAAACGCAAAATAAACTTATATTCTCATGAAAATTACTACAATTTAAAGTAAAATTAACCAAAACACACCAAAATTATAGTAATTTTTCCTACATACAAATTATAACCATTTTCATGCGAATAATACGATTCCACGCCAATTTTCCTATCAAAACAAACCAACTTCCACTACAAAATTCATCTACAACAACAAAAAAAAAAAAAAAAAAAAATCCCATCGTTTAATCAATCAATTACCCGCTCGTTAACGCAACAAAAAAAAAAACGAAAACTTCTCACTCCTCTATAACACCTTCGTTCCTCTCTTCCTCTCTTCCTCTCCATAAATTCTCCACCTATACCAACAGAAAAATCAACGGCGCCACACGCAAGGAAAACCTTTTCCCTCAAGGCTCTCTTTCCCTATAACACCAACAACGACGACGACCTCCGAGGCTCCAGGCTGTCGATCATCATGGCGCGTATACGCGCGTACTCACACGTAATTGCGAGCGTACAACATAGCACGTATACACGCGCATGCACGGCTAATTGAAGACTTGAGCAAATTGCGATTGGCGCCGCTGATAGAAGCGCCTCTCGTCGTCGCGTGCAGCGCTCGTGCGAGCAATAGTACTATTAGAGATCGAAGCGCACGCGCGCACACGTATATGTATGTATGTATATATATACGATATGAAGGTAGGTGTATATATATGCGTGTGGATGGTTTATAGAGACGGCGATTATCTTTTTTTTTTGCGAGAACGCTAAAGGTTGCAAGGTTTTTGCGTGGAAGTATGTGTGAGTATGTGTGTGTAAGGTTGGAAATGAGAGTGAGGAAGGCGTTTAGAATTGTGTATAGGTATGTGGGATGGGAATGGATATTGATGGTAGCGTGGATATTATTAGAAAAGTTGCGTGACGAAAAGTATATAGAGTTTAAATAGGTAAATATTCTGTATAATTACAGCAGCATGTATATGAATTTATTAAAAATTAATTTTATAAGGTGCGTTGCCTACTGTTACGTAGATGAAGTACAGGAAAGAAACAGTTATCAAATTCAAGATTTTATTGAATTTTTATTGAATATACGAGGAATGCTAGTTTGTTCACGCGCTCAGAAATAAGTTGAGGCAGACTGCTATAATAATTTTTGTTTTTCTCGGTCTATAGGTCATACAATATATGGGAAAAATTTCCACTACTCAAAAATGATCTTGTGAGACTGTTTTAACTGCATATCCATTTTTCTAATTATTAAGCGAATTTAACATAGAATTTTCCACGAAAAAAATTAGATACTTTAATTTAAGCTAAAAGTGGTTCATCCAGAAAATTTTGTGCAAAGTTGCGTCCATTTGAAAATCATGAGAAATGACTTGAAACGATCGCAATCTCGAGAATCACGTGGATTCGGATAAAAACGCTCACTTTTGCAATTTTTAAATACACATAACTTTGCACAGGATTTTCCAATTTCAACTATTTTAGTTTACATTGAAGCTCTTTTCTTCTAATATCGTCCATTTTTCCGGATTAAATTCGCATAATAAGAAAAATGAATGCGTGGTTAAAACAGTATCACAAGGTAGGTTTCCATTGTTGAAAATTTGTCTCATGACATTTAAAACGACAAAAAACTGATCACAATGGTGTGACTCAACATTTTTTTTAGTAATTTTTTTAATGCTCTGAGTGTCTCTTTGAAAATTTACTATTCTCTCAGTAGCCTGTGGGGCGCACTTGTCTCGTGAAATATTTACTTTTTAAATAGTAATTTTTTATGATTCGTAAAGCAAATTTGAATGGTCAGGTGGTAATGTTTCGTTTCAATGGTCATACAATAATTACTATTTCAAAAAGTAAAATTTGCTTCGAAAATCATGAAAATCCTACGTGTCGAGTGTTCTAGCACTACTATGGAAAATAGTATCACGGAGAAAAATGATGTAGGAAAAATGACTATTTTTTATAGTAGTCGTGGGACAGACTCAAATTCTCATGAAACTAACTACAATTTATAGTAAAAATTGCTATTTTTATTGTAAAAATTATAAAATTGTAATTTTTACTATATACTGTAGTAATTTTTATGTGAAAATAAGTCTGTCCCTCCGCTACTATAAAAAATAGTAATTTTTCCTACATCATGTTTTTCCGTTACATTTTCTTATAAAAAAAAATAAATCTTACAATAAAATATTCTTCATTTATATATACTTGCATGGAATTATTGACGTATCAGAATTTTATCTATTTGAAACTTCAATTTTCGTAATAATGTGCGGACAATTCGTATATGATACGCTCCTTTCAATGCACTACACTGGCTACTATTCGCACTGCAAATTTTCCGCATAATATCGTAAAAAAAATTTTAGTTTTTAAACCGCGCAGACGGGTAATAAGTGCGGGACACAAGTATAGCCAGCGTAACCGCATTCTCTCACTTATTGCAAAATTTACTATTAATATAACAAGTACACGATACACGATAAAACGAAAACGCTACTTTTCCGCTTACTGATTCTGTACTGCACAAACAGAGTTGTTAATATGTTCTTTATAAAAACGGAAAATATATGGGAAAAATATAATATTTTTTTTAAATAAAAAAAAACAACTCGTTTTCTAAGTAACTTTATGAGCAAAAAGTTAATATTTCTTTCGCAAAAAAGCTTTTATCCATTTTTCTCAGTCAATTAATTATGATATAATCATTAGAACAACCAATAAAAAAAATACCACTCATAATAACTTCCTACATTACAACGTTATAAAAAAAAAAAAATTACCGTAATTTCAAAATTGTATATAACATTACGTACCATGCTCAGTAGATCCCCTGATCAATGTACTGGTGTAGACAACCAATTTCGTCGGTGTCAAAATAGCGAGTCGTGTATCCTGAGAACCACTGCAAAAAAAGAAAGAAACAAAACATTTCTAAGTGATCGTTCAATTACAATCGCAGCAGTTATTAGTTACTGTCACCCTCTTTCAGTCAACTTAATTAAAAGTAAATGACTCGCCGTCGTTATATTAATCGGCTTATTTTCTAGGAAAAATTAAATTATTATATGTATACGTCGGCCAATATTATTCCAAAGCATTCGCATCTGTAGCTGATAGTAACATATTGTCAGAATAAAAAAAAAAAAACGTATTGTTTTCTCGGACTAAAAATAGACCGAACTTCGACTTCCTCAAAAGATAGATTCTGCAATGTCCGAGAATCTTCTTCTTCTTTTTCTTTTATTACCGTATACAAAGAATGCAGTCTTTAATGCTTTCAGACACAATAATTCAACTAATTAATAGCGATATATTATACGCAGTCTATTTAAATGTTAACTGTCCTCAATAGACAATGCAGCCGATTCAACCGAGCTAAAATAAGTATGACCAAACTTTGACGAGATCAAATAATGTCAATTCTGTGATATAGAAAGGAATTCTCATCTTTTTCATTTAACTAAACACCATTTCAATAACAAAAGTCTACAAAGTATCCCATTAATCCTCTCCTTACTCTTCGCATAATAATCAATTCCTAAATCATCATTATCCAGCATATCAAGTCATTTTCATTGACAACAAAACACACACACACACACACACAAACGCCTACGCACGCATTCTCCTTAATTACCCGTACATCATTCATATACCACACACACCACACATATATAATCAATCGCTATTACCAACAAGTTGACGTTATTTTCACATTGCGCCGATATATAGCCTCATTGTACATAAAGCCGCGATAGGCATCCTATAGAAACCGGTAAATCAAGCAACACAGCGGCTATAAGTGTCTACATGAATAAATGTATCTCGCGTGCGAGCGCGCGCGCACAGTATAGAGATAGCGGTTGCTTCTTCTTTTTCTTCGTCGTCGTCGTCGTCTTTGCGACAAACGATAATGACTAATACGGGACGCGCTGTCGAGCAAATAAGATGAGAAGGCTCGTCGCCGCGAGCGCGAGACTTTGTTGTTGGTAATTGAGCGATTGTTTGTCGAAGAGATTGTTACGTATTTTTTTTTATATATGTGCCGGGTTTATATGGGAAATTTTTCCGTGATAGGCAAGGGAATGTTTGTGTACATGGTTTCTTTTTATTTTTTTTTATCTGAGTTATAGTAGTTTTATAAGTGTTACCTACAGCTGATGTTTGGTGCGAACGTATAATTATCAATGTGTCGTTTTTATTTATCTTGGTGTTCTGTGTTTTTTTTTTTTTTTTTTTTTATGTTTATGCTGAAATTAGTGATTGTCGACACTTGAATTATCTGAAAGTTGACTTTTTTATAATGTCAGTTGACCGGTTGTATGCTACTGATGATGGTAGTATTAAAAGTAATGCAGAAATAATTTTTTGTTATATGTATATTTATAAAAAGTTAATTATTGTTAAAAGGAGGGGTTCGATGGTTTTAGACGAGTAAAAAAGGGCAAGTGTTTATATCACATTTGTTAGAACTCCTGATCAATGTATTATATTATATATATGCTTATATTTTGTAAACCATTATTTACAATAAGTAAATGCTAATACTATAATCAAGATGAAAATTTTACAAAAATAATTTTTATAACATTTCAAATTAAATAAAACATAAAAAAACACAATGGACGTAAAGCTAACGAAATCGTACTTTGAAAATCGCATAGTTTTATAACATTATATATCTCAAAATAATGAAGTTAATGTTAGCTATTGGAAGTATACATGTAAATAGATAATTTAAAAAACAAAAAAAAAATAATATAAATTATAATATATAATAAAAGAAACATGATTAACAATAATTTTTTTTAAGCGAGATGCTTGACATTTGGATAACGAGTGATGGTATTGTGAACTGTATCGTGCCTTCGTATAAGCCAAGTGAATTGAAAGACAAATCAGATCGGTTAGATGATGGGATAATTAGAATGGAAAAGGGGATAATGAAGGGAATAGTGAAAGAATCTTTTGTGGAAGGTGAATATGTGAAGAGTGGGGATATGCGCAAAGAATGTTATGAAAACGAATGTCATTAAGCTGTCTTTGGTAATTTAGTTGTGTGTTCAAGTTGATTACAGGTAAAAATTAATTCCTTTTATAAGTCTACAGAAAACTAATACAATCGTATTCTTAACTATTTTTCAATAATCATGAAAATGCGTCGCTTATAGTCTATTTATTAACTAGAATCATTACGGTAAGTAATGCATGAGATTTTTCAAATTAATTATTGATAAACTAGATTTATTCATTTTTTCTATGCCTCTTTGAATAAGTACATATTCCGAAAACAAAAGTTTTGTTCTCCGTAACTTGTGCAGCAACGGAAACCTATACAATTTCAAGCAGATTTCGGTCGACTATCGCTGTATCGTAAGATGATCTATTTTCGTATAGTGAGATGAAATTTTAAAATTTTCATAATATTAAATAACCTGCATTAATAATCAAGGATTCTTACGTATAAAACAAAAGTATTTCTAGTATAAAGTCCGAAGATTTAGTCTATTATGTCGTGGCTTGTTTTATTTTATTACATGAAATTTTATTCAATTTGCTAATCTTTAATAGCTACAATACCATTGCCATGAGTTACCTTATCCTGTACACTTATAAATTATTCATATAAAACAACATTTATTTTAAAACTAAAATGAAAAGAAAAATTCATACACAAAAAACTTGACACAAGCTCATAAACTATAATACGAGCTCAGTACAGTCATTAACAAAAGTTAAGCCTCTATACCCACATTGACTCAATAATACAGTTGACAATGCCACGCGTACAAAGTCATACCAACAATCTTATCTCAACCAAAACAAAGCACTACAACTACAACTACTACCACCACCACACCAGACATCCACATAACCTCACCACATCCCCTTTTTCTATATCCACGCACTTACGAGACAAACTTTCCAGCCTTGACGTCCAGTATACAATCGGCAAGTTTCGCCTCGACTACCAAATCCGTCGACATGTACGGTCCAGGCGCACTGATCTCTTCATCCCATCGATTCGTTGGTGCATAAACCCTGAGATATCCTGAATGACTCGCCACAACAATCGTTTCCTTCGGTCCATCGTCACCAAACAATTGTTCAGCAATCAAAAGACTTTGGCCATCGAAACTTTCCCTCGAATCACCACAATCCGTTCGCCACCACTCCTTCGTTCGGAACAGCGACATATCTCCTACCTTCCTTACTTTATTCCGTGTGCATACATCGAGAATGGTTATAACGTATATACAGAGCAAAGTGAGACCACCCTGAGCGCGCATAAGAGAGAGAGAGAGAAAGAAAGAGAGAAGACCGGTTGCCATGGGACCTCGTCGTTCAAAACAATAGGCGAGTGTGTAATATATAGATATAACGTATGAGTTTATATATACAGAGAGAGAAGCGAAAGAAAAGAAAAAGATGATGAAGAGAGGGAGTCTATTTTTTTGTAGAAGGAGGATGATGATGATGATGCCGCGGGCGGTGATGGTTAGATGGTGATATATATTATATGAGCACCCGCGATGAAGTTGGGGGGTCTCGCGAAGGCGGTAGTTTTTAATGGGTCGCGCTTGAGTGGGTGCAAAAAATTTGATTTCGGAGGCTGCGGCTAATTAATAATGAATATGGTTCGAGGTGCGCTGGTTGGGGTATTATAATGAAGCGCAGTGGGTTGTGGTAGGATATATGGTTGTAAATAATTTCAGGATGACTTGTTCAAGGGAGTGAGTTATTTTTTTATATGAGAGGTGTATATAAGAGAGCTGACAAGTATATGAGAATTTGAGAAAGTTTGTATTTTGGTTTTATGCATATAATTGAAGATTGTTATATGGTTCTTTTGATATGATTGGCGCTAGTATATTGGTCATTTTTCAACATTAAATTGTGTCAAAATTTTTCAAGTCTATAATTAAATATATACAAGGTGTCCCATTTTAATCGCCCACCCCCAGAAATTGGCAGAAGATGTACTCGGAGAAAAAAATGATAAATACAAAAGTTTTAGGGTTCCAAGGGGGGCCACTTAATGGTACCAACGACTTTGACCTTGAAAACTTTTGTATTTATCATTCTTTACTCCGAGTACATCTTCTGCCAATTTCTGGGGGTGGGCGATTAAAATGGGACACCTTGTATAAGATAAGATGATATTATTTACAGACAGAAAAAGTATTAAATGTTGGTTATTAAGATATTTAGGGAATGACTAAAGATGAATTTGTACAATATGTATATACCGATGGGTACAGATGATGTGAAAGTTTGAAAATAAAAAATTATTGTTTTGTAGTCTGTTTTAAATTAAAATTTATCAAACTTTACGAAACAGATAAGAATTATTAAAAAAAAACAAAAATAATAATTAGTGTAGAAGTTTTCGAAAAATAGGTAAATGTTGTAAGATGCGTTTTACCCGAAATCGTCTGTTGGATTGATCATTAAATGTTTGTTTAAAGGTAAAATAATAAACGTTTTTTATATAACCATGCTAAGAGAAGTAGCAAAATTAAAAAAAACTTAATAATCTTTCTGTATACATATATATATATATATATTATTTGCCCTAGAGAAATAACCAAAATAATTCGTAATAATAAACTTAAAAATAGAAGCAATAAGGTTTCGCGAATCTATTCTATACACTATATATTATTTTTTCCTATACACCACAATATAAACACATCAACTCTTCCCTACTTTCAGGGTCCATCAAATGATCAACTACAAACTGTCCCCTTACCCCTAATTCTTTTCTCATACCATCCATTTATATACACTCCATAATTCGTCATCTCTCTGGTATGTATCTCTCTATCTCTCTTTCTCTCTCTCTCTCTCTCGCATTCCGGATGTTACATAAGCAAACGCGTGCGCGCGCGCGTACGCGACATCTGCAACCTATTTAGCGCAAAGTCATCGGGCAAAATCTTTATACGATATATAATGTGAAATTTATTCGCAATTGTCATCATACTGATGCAGC
>JAYJLV010110347.1:0-11327 GCA_036873485.1 Torymus texanus | reverse complement strand
CTAGGCTTATCGTGTTTTCCGAAAAGGGCTCGCGTTACTCTCTTTGCCCTCTCATATAAATCACTCCCTACACTATTTCAGAGTGATTTTTGATTAGCCATTTATATTTTTAAAATAAAATTTAACTTTCGCAACCATACCTAAACATTTGTATGACAATTTACGGCCCAAAAGGTTCAACAAATTTACTCATCACTCAAAAGGTTTCTAAGTGAACTTTTTAGCGAACAATGTGGTCTTGATAAGATTAAAGGCCGATCATTCGGATCCTATACGCTTATATATACATATCCAGAGAATCTCCTATCGCTTATGGTTTTTCCCGCTATCGTTGCGATTGATCTCCAGGAGTGCGGCACTGCCCCGTATTGTGATTAATATCTTGATTTCAAAGGTGTCAGCATACGAGATAAGAGAAAGTAATCGGACCCCCTGTACACCAAGATTCGATCCATTCGCAGAGGTGAATAAACACTTGATCGGGCTGGAATTTTTTGAGGCTTGTGCAATTTTATGAGATTTTCCGCCAGAGAAAGGCAAATATTGACTAATCAACTGTTGTTGCAGTTGGAATAATCCAAGTTACAATCAAATATTATTGAGAGATGAAATGCAAATGAAAATCATATCATACTGTTTTTTGCTACGAGTGTATACCATTGAATAACTACGTTAAATAATATGCTAAAATTATGATTTGCTATGCGATATGAATAAATAAATAAGTTTGAAGTTGTATCTTTAAATTTGAACACTGTAAATAATATGCATGTTATTGTATTATTTTATTCTTCATGATTTATCCAGAAGAACTGGATAAACTCCTCCCCAACATCCATATCCTCCTCTACTCAGAGCAGGATATGGATGTCGTCCTTTTATAAGATATATAGGTAAGGATTATATGAACTAAAATTGACTCTCGTTGGAATTTTTTTCTGATTATGCCACAGTTACGTAACTATTATTATATATGCACACTACTAGATAGATACACACACATATATATATATATATATATATATATATATAATATTTTTATATGATATTGAGGATGCAAATCTTAACAACAATTCATAAGATAAGCATTATGTATTTTCCCATATCAAATAATAACAATCAGTATCTGTACAATTTGATGATTGTTCGTTAGCAACAAGTGGTACTTATGCGCTTCCTTTATGTGTGAAGAAGATACTAAGCAAAATAATAGATTGTGTGAACTGAAAAGAAAAGAAATTGTATTTGTAAAAGCTTACATATAGGCATAGATAAGAAATCGTAGGTTGATAAGAAAATTAAATATATATATATAGTTATTATATTTACAAAGGTTATTTACAATAATATTTTTTATTTTAGTGTATGAAATAATGTTGAAGTCAATAACTATTTGCAACAAAATATATTTTGTTACATCTTTATTGTTACATACACGCCTGCGGTACAAATATTATTCTATAATCATATTTCATTGAATAGATTATAATCAAAGAATCCCACGTTCAAGCGAATAAACAACGCAATTCTATAAATATTTTTATAAATAATATTTATTAACTATGTGTTTACAGTGGTATGTGATAATTGTCAATTTCCTTATTTCCCCCTCGTAATCGTTTGATTCTTTATTAACAGTAATAAGGAAAAGGAATTAAGGCGCTAATGTGCCTTTACGTCTAACGATGTTTGCTTTTTACGGTGCTGGAGATGAAATCTATTGGTAGTAAAATAAATACAAACATAGGTATATATAATAATCGCTGTGAGGATGATTGTCGAGTGGCATACTCTGGTTGTTGAATTTTGTTTAAATTAATAAATTATTCGCTGGGAAAGTGATCATGATGGACATGTTTGTCGCAGTCCTCCATACACTTTAGAAGCTCATCTAGATGAGCTGTAAAAATATTTGCATATTATTAAATAATTCATATCATGTGTTGACATGGATTATTGTTAAGATTAAGGTCTATATACTCACATTGATTGCAGTGTTCAATACATTTGTTGACTTCTTCGAACGATGGCGCACCATCGTCTGTATTATTATAATATGAGGTGTTTATTAGAAGTTAATTAATTTGATAAAAATTTGCAAATGTTTATAGATATATTTTACCTGCGAAGGCGAAAACGACGCACAAAGCGATGAGAAGAAGCAGTGCCAGGCCCCTCATTATTTTAAAATAAAATTGTCGTACGAGGAATTACTAACTACTAAGATAACTGGTGAAACTTGATTAACTGAAAAATTTGGAATTTTTTTGACATTTTATAGTATCGTGTCTACTGTTATATTATTATTGTGACGAATACATATGGTTCGACTATTATTGAATACCAATACAATTGTGCCAAGTAAATTTTGATAGTCTTTTCGTGTAAAAGACGGCATTATCGATATTTGAATAGTTTTTATAGTTTCCGGCGATTTTCGCCACGCGCGTTAACGCGTCTATTGAATTTTGCCGGATAAAATGTGTTTGGAGTATTGCTATTTATTTAAACAGATGGCGCGTATGATTACGAAATTTGTATAAACCGGATGGATTCCTTATTATACTTTTGAATATATTGAAAATAGGTCTCATTATTTTCTAGAATCGATTTTTGTATTCGTTTGCTATTGTACGCCAATATATATTATACACTTCTCGTTAGAAAAATTTTTGTTAGAAAAATAAGGTTTTACTCAAATTACATGGTTATATGTATAATAACAGAATTTTATTTAAATAATTTCATACAATATATAAGTCAGATTTTGAAAAAATAAACAGGAGGAAATATTAAAAAATCTAAGAATTAGACTTCTCAGGACGGAGTGCTGTAATTAAAAATATCAAATTATTTGATAATTAACGTGTCTCATAAAAGATATATTTAACGCTTACCGTCGCATTCTGTAATGCATTGCAGAAGTATATCCTGGTGATCTGCAAATGAGTAATATTTTTAAGAAAATTATTATACTACAAAGAAAGTTATTAAGTATTTGCTCTTTGCTTACGCAAATGACAGTGTTCAAGACAATGATCCCAATCGTCAAATGTGTTCTCAATATCTGCACGAATAAATATTATTACAATAAAGATTCGATGGATTTATTAAAATTTGGTTGTAAAATGTATCAGAGCTTTACTCACAACCAAGTGCTACAACAAAATATAGTGCGACATATAAGAATAAGATTAATAATTTCATGATTCTGGAGAAAATTTTTTTCAAATAATTGTTTTTATTTGTAGTTTTCAAACTATTTTTCTGTTCAGATGACTTATTATATATATGTTACATTGCTACGTCATTCAGTTCACAAAAAATAAGTTTAATTGTTTTTCAACCACGAAAACGTATAAATATTTTCAAAGTCAAAGCATGAAACCGCTATAAATATTTTCAGTATAGTTATCTGTTATAACGTCATTAAAAAATGTATGTATTGGTATATCAAATTTCTTAAAGTTTACATCTGTGCAAATAATAATTTTGACTTATTTCATACTAACATCGATTTTTAAATTACTTTTCTTAAAATTTCACGGCTACGTAAATTCTGTGTAAAAAGATGAAAAAAAAAATTAAAAAAAAAAAAAAAATAATACTATTTAAAATTTTCATATTCATATTTATGTTACTAGCGTCGTCTTGCTGAAGTTAAAAAAGGAAATTTTTATATTTCATAGATTGTTTTTACGTTACTAAATAATTAAATTTAAAATATTATGAATTAATATATCTAATTTTTTTAATTATGATATTCATTCAGGCTTCGACTATACTTGCCTTCGGAGTGCTCCCGCGCTCCTTGGTAGAGGATTGAAACAAGGAATAAAAAATAGAATCCATTTTTTTTTTAAATAGTTGATATTTTATTAAATTTCATTCAATATCCCAGTTTTGGATATTAGCTACGTGTTCTAGATTAAACTCGTATTAATAAGTAGTATAAATGTATTGTATTTAATATAAAACTAATATGTAATAATAATTTCAGGTAATTATCGTGATGCTTAGAAAGCGTAGAATTTTTTTTTTTTATAACAGTGGAAATCGGACTGTTAGTTATTATGTATTAAAGTAGCGCCGTATGTGATTTATTGCACTATGATTTATAATTTTTTTTATTGTAAACTCTATTGCAAGCTTCAATCTCAATTTTAAATGAAGATGAGTATTATTAAATTCATCATTTTATTTACAAATTTGAAGTATGTTTCACTCGATTGTATCTACATTCTTCCAATACTCAGAATACAAATGAAATGCTTGAAGAATACGTTTCATTTCATGATTAAATTTTTACCGTACCAAGTACAGTATAATAACTATTAATCATTTAATTTAAAAAGTCTGAACGTAAATTGCTAAATTGCAAACTAGATTAGTTCTTATTTATTTACACCATTCATTTTTTCATAATAAAATCTATTGAAACTGAGAATGTGTGTACATCTACTTTATTGTATAATTCTCTTTTCCTACGTTGTCGTTGATTGTACAGTAATTTTCAAATTCTAGTAAGCGTTCGTGATTTTAAATTAGTGTGAAAGAAGAATGGACTCGAGACGAACCAACATAATGAATAACTTAATTTATTGCCAACGTTACAGTAATTTTAATAAATTTGTATATCCGTTTACCATAACAGCTATCTGGTGTTATACAATAGTAAAAATTTGCAGAAATACGAGCTTTAACAGATTTATAACGAATATTTGTAAATATCGTAGAAATAATGAATAAAAACAATAAAGACACAGTGATTTTTAGATGATAACTTTCGAAAAAAAAATTACATTGTATAGCCACTGTCAAAACATAAACAAACGTATTCAGTTAAAAATATCGACCTAAGCGCCAAATTTCCGTTAATCAACAATTACATTTCTAAATAAAAAAAAAGAAAATTAACAAAAACATTGCTTCAGATGAAAAAGATGTATTCTCTTTAGACAGAGGAGTTTCCGCACGTCTCGCGTTGTGCAGTATGTGTGTGTATCAAGAATAGACCTATAAAAAGCTTCACGTCTGTCAAACTACACACATCCATTTAATGAAAAATCATCATTTTACACTCTTATACACGTAAAGCTTGACAAGCCGCTCAAAGCTTGGATTGCTGCTGCGTGCCCTTGTACGGTACATTGTTGAAGGGCTTAACGAGGGGATAAAGAGGATGACTCGACTTAAACTGCAAGATGTCCTGAATACGGACAGGGCCTTCTTCCACCTTCTTATCGACGTCGTTGCTCATTTCGCTTGAGCTGTTCTTCTGACTGGCAGCGCCACCCTCGGCTGTTGATAACACGTGGACGCAGAGCTTGTGCCTCTGCGATGATTTATCTGCTACCATCTCCTGTTCGGAAAGAAATGTTTGTGAGTTTGTTTTGAGAGGAAAGACGAGAGGGATGTGCGAATATTTTTACTTCGAAAAGGTCAATTATTTGTTTTCGCGTGACGTTCTTGAGGTAAGCGACCTCGACGTTGGCACGGTCAAAGTTGTATTGTTGTATGGTGATCTCTTGCCAGTAGATGGCTGATTGAATGCCCAGCATCTTTGGTTTCTCCAGGATCCGTGTCGCCAGCGACTCCTTGTGTCTCTCGAACTCATCATCCGGCATCGACGAGATGTATTGCTAATTCATTAATACCTCGTTAGCTTTTTTATAGTCCATACAACAAAAGGCATTAATATGAGGGAGAAAAAGCTCACCCGCATAGACTCCATGAACTGGTCGATCCTCTCCTCGATGTATTGCGGATGTTTGTTACTTTGTACGATGACGCGTAGGCCCTGCGCGCTGTTTGTTTTGTATATGCCACTGAAAACGATGTAACCCAGCTGCTCCTTGTTACGCAGGACGTTGAAGCATGGCTCGGAAATGATCTGCGTGAAGAGATGAAGGAGCATGTTCGACTCGGTCGACTGTAAACCGCTCTGATAGTACACCTGCGTGCACGAGCTCTTGTGGTGCTTGTTCTCCACCTCGTATAGGTAGTGGCAACCTGTAACCGTAGGATTATCGTCAGGTAACCATCCAGTTATACATTTTTTAAGCCTTTTTTTTTACCGTTGGGCAGTTGGAGTTCACGACTGAGTGTCAGCTGCTTAGGCAGCAGGGGCGTCAGGTCCTTTACAGACGTCGTGAGCTTCGACTCGAGCATCTTTACAGTTTTAAGGGTCTCGGCTTTTGTGACATTACCGTGGAGTAAGCACTCGACGTGCATTTTGCTCAGGAGTATGGGAATGAACTGTCTCACTCTGTCGGCGGTCAACACTGAAATGAAACAATTTGTCGTTTTAGTTGGAATGATTTAATATATTATTTTTAATGCACTTACTTGAGCAGGCGTTGAGGAGTTCGTTCTTTACCCAAACTTGCTCCGACAATAGTATGGCGAGGTAGTAAGCCGCATGCTGATAAGGCTGCTCAGCTTCGAAATTCTTCAAACCTCTGATGTACTGTAATCAAACATTAAAATCGTTAGAGGCAGTGTACTTTTATTGCATTCTCAAAGCCATTATAACTTACGTTTTCTTTCAGTATTTCGAATCTTTTATCGTCCACTGTGAAATTTACCATACGCTCTAAAATCCTTTCCAGCAGAACGTCTAATTTGTCGTCATATCCCCCTAACACTAGCTAAATATTAACAGTCCAATTTAATAAAACGTGTTTGATAATTCGGTCAAAATAATATACTTACTGTCATCCCGTATTTGCTATGACTCAGCTCCCATTTGAGTCCAGCCAGGTCTGCATTGTATGCATACTCGTTTAGTGAGTCCCTGAATAATTGAACGAACATGTGTGTCATGTTGCTGCTTATCGGATCGATGTGAGCAATTGGACTGTAATAAAAATCGAAAATGCAGTTTGGCGATTTCCCATCGATCATTCGGGTAAAACATTCGAAGATTGGTGCTTACCTAACAAAGTCAAAAGTCATAATAGCTTTCGGCACGAGAAACTCATCGTCTTGCTTGAACCAACAACGAACGAACGGACTGTCTGATATGATGACTGGATACTTGTCAGGCTGTAAACAAAAACTTAAGTTTAGATTGGAATCGTGAATAAAAATGATAAGTATAGGAAGATAAAATATACCTTCTCGCAAGGCTTAATATCGAACAACGTCGGTATGAACTCGTTTTCCTCGGGCATCTGGAACGCGTCGTTGAATCCAGCGTTGTTCCATTTTTCAATGAGTTCATCGGATATTTTCTCCTTGCGGTACTTAGTCCCATACCAGGACTCGACACTATCGGCGTCAGCCTCGTACGCCTTTGCGACAACTTGCACGCGGATCTTTTCCGGGACAAGAAGCTCCTCCAGACTATTGATCAGGTCGGGATTCCACTCAGTGATAAGCCGCGGAGCACTGAGGACCTCTTCCATCGGGAACTTGTGCAGAGCCTTCACCGTCGCGTTTACCCAGTTACGCGGCGAGGACTTTTCTTTGAACCGGAAGTTCATACTCGAGAGGTTGCTGTATTCCTGTGAGTTGCATTAATTATTAATAACGATTTTCTTACTTTTTTAATTTTGTGAAACGTTTGGTTTTTTTGTACGTACGATGAAGATCCGTTCGACTGGACCATTTTTCTTCAGCATATTGATGTACTGGAAGACCATTGTGATGATGTCGTCGATGTGCAGGAGTCCCTCTTCCGTTAAATCAACGTATACGCTGAAGAAGTCGAAGCCTCTGGCAGATGATCTCTTTCCCGATACTAAGGAATTGCACCAGCCCTTTTCTTTCAGTGCTGATAGTAGCGAACCTTTGCCCTCGTGTCCCAGCAAGTGCGACCAATAATGCACAGGCTAAAACAATGTTTATTTCGTACTTGGCGCTGATTTTAATTTGATCAATGCAAACGATTATGGAGAGAAAAGTAAATTTACCGCCGATCGGAAGTGGTCCTGTAGATCCGGAATGGGGAAGGTAATATTTAGATTTCTAATGTCTTTGATTGGTACAATGTACCATTTCGTTTTGAAGTGTTCTTCATTGAAAGGATGATCAGTCCATTCCGGAACTTCGATGTCTTTGTTTTCCACGTCGGAAAACATATCTACAACAATCTTCTCCAATTCGTCCAAATTTTCTATAAAAACATTTAATATGATAAAAAGGTAGTTTTATAGAAGATTTGAAAATTTATGTATATTGACTAACCTTTTCCAATGACACTTAATGCCATGATATTTGACGAATAATAAGTATTGTGAAACTTAAGTAATTCTTCTCTAACATTTATGTTCTTTTGTTTTGGAATGATGTCTAATGTGTCTTTGCTTCCAGTACCGAACTTGGAGTAAGCATGATTTGAGTCAGCTGATGACTTATCTAACTGATCCAATCGCCAAGTGTCATTGGCCAAATTTTTCTCATGCTCTGAATGCACAGCATTTATTTCTTTCTCTGTCACAGACTCTGTGAACAAAGGGGCTATGAAGAACTGAGAGAATCTGTCAAGCGCACCCTCAAGCTTGTCTGGATTAATATCAAAATAGTAATTTGTGTGGTCCAAATATGTGGCAGCGTTACTTGCTCCTCCATTTTGAGCTAAATACTGATTGTAGTCATTTACTTGTGGATATTTGCTTGTACCAAGGAATAACATATGCTCACAAAAATGAGCTAGGCCAGGAATTTCTCTTGGATCGCTTAAAAAACCTATGAAACAATATTGGTGATTTATTGTAATGTTCTTACAATTTAGGAAGAATTAATTTGAAAAATTAATTTGGAACTCACCAACATTAACATCTAATGATGCAGCACTTTTGTCAGTAGTTGGATCACTTATTAGCAATACTTTCATTTGGTTGCTGAGGATTAACCCTCTGTAGTCTCTCTTATCATTAGGAGACTTGATGATATTGTCATAGCGTACTGGCTCTTTTGACTCCACTTTGGTTTTTGGTGCCATCATTTCTATGCTTTTGTGCCTGTAATTTTACAATATTTGTTAAAATTAATGTATGTATTTAAATATAAACTAAATCTAAAAAATACCTTGGGATCTTTTATATAAAACTGTGACAAACTTGATTCAATTATTTTAAATAATTTTAGCGATATATTAGTATAAATATATATATATTTGAGCAGCTTGTTTACAAATTATAAAGATGTTATACTAAAGACTACTTTTATATGGATTTCAAATGTGTCATAAATATAAAATTGATGTATTAATATATAATTTAAAAATAATCAATAAAATCACAATCTCATTTAAAATGACTAATTACAATTTTACTTGCTTATCTACAGAAGTTTACATTTGAACTAATTCTACCAAAGAATACAAAACTCTGATACTTTGTTAATCAATTTACAGTTAAATTACAGCCTTCATGCTCAACAGAAGCTGGAGAAGGGGAAACAAAGGCAATTATAACAAAAATGCCACATGGCTTTTTTCACATTATATAAACTCTCAAATATGGCTGGAGCTTTATCACAACCCGACTGAACATACACCCAAACAGCAATCAACATTTTTGTCCTTACGCATTATCACTGTCAGCGGATTCTGAAGATTTGGTGTTCTGCTGTAGCGATGCCATTTTCACTTTTTCTCTCTTTGTCTCTTACTTTAATCTTAACCTGGTCACTACTACTCAACAAAGGCACAATTGTAGAAACATCCAGCCTCATGTATTCCTCATGACAATATGTCCATGTGTAAGTATGTGTGGTACCAAGAGAGAAGAGAGAGAGAGTGGGAAAAGCACCTGTTTAGGAACTGAGAACACAGAGTGCGACGATGCAAAAAAGAACGACGTGTACTTATGTGTGTGCGTTTTTCTTGTGACACGCGCGTTCTGAGTCAACTGTTCAGGAAATTATGAATAATTAAGGTAAACAGCGGCGACGCGCGCGCACAATTTTTACCTATGTATATACGTATGATCTTGCGTGTAAGTACAGCGAGCGCGAGAACAAAAACTTCGATTCTTACCGCAGTCACGGTAGTATTAAGTATAGGAGTAAGTAGGAGGGATATATATATATATATATATATAGATAGAGAGAGAGAGAGAGAGAGAGAGAGAGAGACAGAGACGACGACGACGACGACGTACAGCAGTGACGCGCGCGTGTAATCACGGCGTAAGTAAGCCTGGACGGACTTGTACGAGTTTGGTTACCTTCGAAGCACACCTATATTCCTCCTTTTAACAAGCACACATACAACTTTTCCGAAACGCACGTAAATAATAGCAAATCTCACTTATATCACATCTCAGGTAAAAGTTTCATCAGACATGAAGCACACGCACATATATACACACATAAGCTATCTCAGCGGCAGGCAGGTTATGTCACACCTGGTGAGGACGAGCGAATTCAGTGGCACGACGAAACGTACGCGCACCAGTAGTTTAGCGAACATTGGCCTTTTTGCTCTCGCTTCCTTTTGTCCTTACTCTACGAATGTTTATCCTCGAGTGTATACACGGGTGATCCTCCAGTAAGCGCGGCGAGATGTAGATGTATATATACCGGGTCTACCGGACGACGTGTGCGTGAGATATAAAAGTACACCGTGTAGCCGGCGCCGCGCGCGCGCTCCCGGATTATACTTATTTTGCGCATGCGAAGACGCGGACATGCATCGATTCCTAATTAGCCTTTTAGCTGCGGGGGAATTTCAGTACAAATTGACCTTTTATAAAATGCAAAATTTATACATAAAATCACTGGATATCTCAGGTAGAGTCCCCGACCTGACTGCTGGTCGATATATCGACCACCCCCGCAGCTAAAAGGTTAGTCTATAGGAGATTGTCTCGTTATATATATGTTCCTGGATTTAAACAGTTTTGTTTCTTATAGATTTTTATCCGTTTAAAACAGTTTGATAACGTTATTGGTTTATACTTATAAATAATCTCTCTCTCCCTCTGTCTCTCTTTTTTATTTTTAAACGTTTATTAAAGACAAGAAAGTTATGAAATCAATCAATCAATCAACAAATTGTCGCTGATTTTCTGCTAAATACGCATACTTGCCGGATGCGATAAGAGAAAATTAAAAAAAATTTACTTCCCTTGGAAATTGAAAATATTGTTTTAAACAAATATCGTTACGAAATTTTTAAGGATTCTATAAGTATAATAAAAAAATTATGAATTTTAATAGTGAAAATTACTAAAAGAAATTCAGTAAACATTCTGATTGTTCACCTAAAAACTACAAAACAACGCGCCCGGCAATATGCGAATTTAGCAGAAAATCAGCGAAAATTTGACTGATTTTTAAATACTCGACAATTTGTTGATTGATTTCATAACTTTCTT
>JAYJLV010110326.1:0-11328 GCA_036873485.1 Torymus texanus | reverse complement strand
TCGTGTTTCAGTGGTGCCGGCTTTTTCACGGGAGCGGGAATCGAACCCGAGACCTTTATGGTACGAGTCCGACGCGCCTCCGCTGAGCCACCGTGGCTCTTTATATATTATGTATATATTATTCATTATTTTGTCAAAGTATACATAGTTTCAAAAAGTATTATAATTCTTTGAGATAATAAACTATAACGGATGAGAATTTTATTTGTCATCTAAAGTCTTTATTTTTAAGCATCCAAATGATTTCATCATTTTTATGAGATGCTATTATTTAAATTTGTGCTGACTGTTATTATAAACTTTTATCACGTTTTTACTGAACTTTTATAACCTTGTTGTTGCTTTCTGAATATGTCTTATCTAGTAATAGTGTTCAGTTCTTCGTTGAGTCATGCCGAGCCGCTTTCTATCGAGTCGTCCTTTATTTATTTATTTCTTTACGAGCTCTCATTTGTAACAATAGCTACTTCACTCTTTTTTATCATTAGACTTCGAAACATACAAACATTTTAATATTTCATAATAAACAGCCATATCGACAATTATATTGATATTAAGTTTTGATGACAGAAGGTAGTACAAGTAATAACACTATATTACTTTTTTAATTATTAATATTAATTTTGTCGTTGTATATTAAATGTAGATCACTGACTTTGTGTTATTATTTTTTTTTAAAAAAGCATAATGTGTTTCTTTAAAAAAAAAATAATTACAAAATAAATTTGATGCTTGAAAATATAATAACATTTAATTGAAATAAAACGACTACGTAATTTCCAAGAATTTTCTGTTGTTATCATATATTTATTTTCTGAAATAAAATACAAACAAACATTTATCACGAAATTACGTATAAATCTTATTATATTTTATAAAATATATTTCATTTTAGGCATTTGTGCGCGCTCGTGTTGGGTGCGCCTGTGTGTGGATGTATTGAAGTTATCAAATAGACTACTTATTAATCGCAAACGATAATTTATTATCATACGTCAAACAGTGAAAAGTCAATTGTAGAAGGGACGTTTAGAAACGCACGTCGACACTGGTATTCTAGTATATCAATTTTTTAATCAGAACTAGTTACCGTAATATGCATTTCCCCCATTGAATAACGCAATTGAGCTGTTCAAAAACCCATAATTTATCCACCCCCGTGTGTATATCTGTCAATGTTCACGCGGTGAAAATCGCTGCTTCCCCCAGTTTGCTGGGTTCAAGTACCGAGAAAGAAATGAAATATCATTGACATCATTTCGTATAAGCAACCGCAAGTCTCTCGTGCGTCTGCGATCACGTTATATTAATAATGCAGGCCGGCAGTGCGTATATGTATAAGAACTTGTGATATTCGCATCCTCATCTTTGGTACCAGTGGCAAATTGTTGGTTGAGGTAATTTTCGAACAGTGCCCCGAGGTGAATTACACATTACCTTTCGGGAGATGAGCATTGCCAATTTCGCAGTTTGGTATTAAAAGGAAATTATAGGGAAAGAGTGCTGCCCTTAAAACGAGTCCGTCAGAAATGATGATGCGCGATTGAAAAATGAAAAATAAAGCCGCCTTTTTAACTGGATTTTGATGAAGACGTCTTAATATCTTGGCTCGCTTTAATTGAAAAGTGACGAGACAATCATATTTACGAAAAATGTCAAGAAAAAAGAATAATAATTTAGTTTTTACGTCATATTTCTACAAAATTAAGTAATCTATATCAATGAAGTGTTATTTAAACACTCTATTTATAGATTATTATATTGATAAACATATATTTTAATGATGCACGATAAGAAATTTTGAGTAATCTATACAAAAATTTAATTAATATACATAAATATTATTGGTTTTATTTTTTTTATGTACACAAACTTTTGACCTCCTAAGAATTTACTGTTTTTCCGATTCTCCTTGTCCTACAGCAGAAAGAAACAATAGCATAGTGGCTTATTAGTCAAGTTTTATTACGTATGGAATAGTTACGAACAAGGTTACGCCTTACGCTACATTCATTTATAGTTCTTTTTTTAATTTATGTACATTTCACCTACTTTTATTATATTTTATACGAATTTCCATTGTTAATATTCAAAATTCAGGTGAGTATTGATTAATTGTTACTGGAAAATAAATATTTTTCAATGAATTACACAAAGAAGTAAAGAAATTAGAAGATAAATATATTTCATTCACTTGATTATTTCCTGTTTTTCGAGTATTTCATCAGTATTTACTATTCATCAGGTTGTTGGTAGAGTTATAATGGATCCGATTTGTAATGATCGTTGCTTGTATTTGCGCTGTTCAATATTTTTTTCCCTCCATTATCAACCTTTCAATGCTTTTACTCACTGATAAATTTACTTCCACCCTATATACACACACCAGAGGCTTTATTATCTATTCCTCTATAGGATAATTGTTGAATTCGCATGAAACGTCAGCAAAAAAAAATTGTTTATACGACCGGGCACACAAATTTTGAAATTTCCAAGTATTCTCGATATGCACCTCTGTATATAACAAAAATCAGCACACAATACACGTGTGAGAAGTGGGCCAGCCAAAAAAAAGTGCGGGGCAAAAAAAAAAAGCGGAGACGAAAAAACAAACTGCGAAAGCCACAGCCCCCGAAGCCATATATACCACGTCTCGTGTATACTTTGCGCGCGGTCCGTTCCGCAGCGATCGAGAAAGTATCTTCCCGATCGCGCTATATGTATGTATACGACGATGCGCGACGCGCGCACGTCGCGGCGCTACTATATAACTATATCTATATACATACACATGAACGTCGACACATCGGAGAGAGAGAGAGAGAGAGAGAGACAGAGAGAGGGGACCACCTCTCGTATGTCGTTGGCGCGTCGCTCGGACACACGCACATATACTTTGGCGGTGGCAGCAGGACGGAAAAGATAACGTGTCGATATAACGGTCACGTGTGTCACGCTCCGTTGTTAGATTCGACCAGGAACCCACGCGGTGTGCAGCTGTTTATATATATATATATATATATATATAATTATTATTATTATACGCGCGTCGATGTTAATCTCTGCGTCCAGTGAGTAAAGAGAATATTGCGATATTTAAGTACTTGTTGCCTCTGCGATGCTCGTTACTGGCTTGTGCATGTGCGCATTTTTATCCGTGTCCCGATCGCTGATCGTTTTTCCCGCCTTGCTGTGCTTTTTTTTTCCTGGCTCGTGTGCGCGTGTACCGATTGAGTGAGTGCGCGGAATTTTGGTTGGCATTTTTGCGCTTTTGTTTTTTTTACACTTACGCATTATTTACCGATGTTTGTGAGAAACTTCGGAACGACGCTTATCGAGAGTCAATCTAATCGTTTCGTTACGGTATTTAATAATCAGAATTGACATATACTGAAAGATACGGCTTGCCTTGAGCACATATTCGCTTTGACAGTAGTGTTGTTATGAGTTCTGTAATTCGTAATTGATTTTCCAAGTGATTTCGCGTTTCAAGAATTTAGTTTTTGTTGATTACAAGTGAAATAAATTGAAATTCCGAAAGCAAAGTTTTCGTTAAATTATATTTAATACTAGTGAAGTTCATTATTTGAAATATAAATAAACATCATTATAAAAATCTTAGTTTCTAAGTGCCCCTACGAACATTTTATTTTTTATGAAACTAGCTAGATTCAACGCGTTTCGCGCGTATTGGTTTTCATTATTTTATTTATTTATTTATTTATTTTTTTGAGGTTATGAGCACACGATCAATTTAGTTTCAATTTAAAAGTTTCTGTCAATCAGTTTAAATTAAACGATAATAATATAAATTTGATAAATATGATAATAAAATTGTCCTTATACTATTTTAATTATTCACTTTTAAATACTTATAAACACGAGAATTCAATCTTGAAAATTCAAACATATTAGATTGTCGCACCTATCTGGGTAGACCAATCTATCACTTTTTTAAGAGAATATTTTGGATAGTTTTTTCTTTTTTGTAAAATTGGTGTATCATTGTAATTTATTTATTTTGTATATTTACTTATACTAGTCATTATACTCAATTAATTTTGATCGTGAACTGTGATAAAAAACTGGTTTGTAATATGAATACATTACTCCTTCATTCAGTATCAATGTGGCTAATAGATATGAAGAATTTTCGGTGAAGCGTAAAATACTATATTTTCAATATTTTTACGTGTAAATACACACTGCTTCTAAAAATTGTTTTTAACTATTACGTACTAACTGCAGTGTATTGATAGTACTAATTGGACTATTAAATAATTACACTAGTTCTATTACGAGGTCGTTGTTTATTTTCGAACCTTGTATTAAATAATTCTGATAATTTATTTGAATATGAGGAGAACATTTTTTAATTTAAGAACTTTTAAAAACTCTAAACTCTTCAACCTAGATTTTTATATGTTTTAGAAATCAAAATATTGAAATATTTTGAGTTACGGATTTTCAGTGTTTATTATTCTCTATGTACCACAATTGATGACATAATCCACCACTAGACACCGAAAACTTATTCACACACTTTCAAACTTAGACGTGCAACTGCATAAAATTCAATATGATTATTTAACGTTAAATTTCCGACGCAAAGTTATATGTACACAAACGCTGGCATGCAAAGTTTCAAACAAAGAGCACCAACGAAGATGATGAAGAACGTGAGAAAAGGAAACTATAAACGTGCGACGGTCGTATTGCTCTCACGCCGTGTGGCGGATGATACAATTTTAACCCTCTAGGAATATCAAGTCCTATATGGAGCGCTCACAATACAAATTATCGAGGGCCGCGTGCGCAAACTGACGCCGCGCATCAACGCATCTGGGTTACACATGACGAGCGTATAGGTGCATTCGCGCGAGCGTGTAAAAATTTAAGCGACGCGGATTACTCGATTTCCAGCATGATATACATATAAGTGACACATTTTGCGTTATATATGAACAATTCTGCAGAAAACGTTAAGCAACTGGGTGTAAGAAATTAGTAAAAGAAAGAGCAGCTTTTTTTAGGCTTTCTAGACCATTCTAAGTATAAAAAAACGTGAACATTGTTATTATAATTTCAAAGTTTAGACCCTTTCAAAAATAAATCATTTCATTTGAGAGAATTATCCATACTTTATGGAAAAAAATAGAACTAAAGAATACGAGCTTCAATTTGCTTTTTACGGGATGAAAAATGTTGATTCCTTTAAAAGTTGGATCAATTCAAAGATGAGTGTTTGGAAATACATTGAAAAAGGACAAACTGACTCTTTGTATTTTCACAATATTTTATCTAGTTTGTGTTCATATTTGAACTCGTGTAAGGTTTGAAGACATTAATATTTTTTTATCCGCTAAAAAACAAATATATGTTCGTATTCTCTCGTTTTATTTTTATTTTTCGAAATGCGTGTGTGTTTTTTCTAAATAAAATGATTTACTTTTTAAAAGACCGTTTTGAAGAATTCTTTTCGAAATAAAATTATGATATTGCACAAAAATGACCACCCAATTGAACATATTCCTCCTAAAATTTTTTTTTATCATATTACATTCCTTTAAAATTTTTCTTTTATCTTTGTTCTTTGATGGTTTTCGTAGAATTGCTCATATACATGGTTTTTGAAAATAATGTGGAAATTTGGTTTCAGTTGAGAAACATATTGACAGAGGTACCGCATGTGAAGAGATAAATGTTAGTTAATTTAAATTTTTGGTTTTTTTAAAAGTATACAACTTTAAAATTATTTATGGATAAGGAACATCAAAATATTCAGTATTATTTTTAATTATTTTATTTTAGTAACACATTTCACACATTGTTTTATAGTACACATGAAGCTCAATACACACTAAATAAGAAACAATAATTTTATTTCATTAATATTGTGGAATCAGGTGTGTTGCATCGAACAAATTTAATGTGACCATTAGTTTATTCACGAATTAAAAATTATTATGCCCTTAGTAGAGTTAGTAATGATAACAAATTATTTATATCCTAATCGCTTATAAATTAATTCTAATACAAATATAATAGCAGGTATCAAGTTTCCAATTGCCCAAAAAATGATTACGTGCATAGGAAAAATGTCCTGAATATTTTCTTGTGGGTATTTTTCTCTACGAGCATTATCCCCTAGAATACTATCTTTAAAAACTCTTATTCCAGATTCTTCAATTTTTTGCAAAATATAAGTTACTTTTTTAACGTAAGGAGATCCTCGTTCAAGGATAAATTTTTTTTGTTTATTGAATATTACAGGCTTTGCGATTTTCATTGTACGTTTATTACTCATTTTCAAATATTTGTTAATATATGACTCTGCTCTTTTTGTATAAGCTATACAAAAACTATTTTGATCACTGTATAAAGTTTTAAAACAAGTTTTCATGTCATCCAATTTCACTGTTTTAAATTTAATAGTATTAATATATGGATCATGAATAACTACTGAACTGTTAAATATTTCTTGAAAAGTTTGCATTCCCATGTACGGGATGAGGTTACTTTCAGAAATTTCTTGTAATGTATTGAAGGGTATTTCTTCATATATTAGTTTTGCATTAACAATTTTTGAATAAAAAACAGATGAATATATACCAGATGTAAACATGATAGTAGCTACAAATATTCTATTAGCTAGCTTTTTAGGAAGTGAAGTTGCCGGTATACTAAAAAGGATTTTTAAATTGTTTATCACTTCAATCGATTCTTCACGAAAATTAAACAAATTGATCAAATATATAGAAAATATGATTAGCAAAACAATAAATAAAATGTAGATAAAATTAAAAATATTCAAGACTAATTTCTTATTAATTATAATTGGTACTGTTACAATAAGAGCATCAAAATAGAAATTGACGTGTACCCGAGGAAAAGTGTTTCCCAACTCAGTACAGCTTGAACTTATTATTGGTACTATATTGATATTTTCATTCAAAAATTCCTCATGTAATGCGTGACAAATTTCAGTCAATGTAGAGACATTTTCCATTTGCAATGTATATTTCGGTGTAAAATTCATGATTTCGATAATACTTTTTGTAAGGTGATAATGGATACCATCTACATGTATAACTTGTCCTTGATTATCTTTTTCGAATTCGAGATATGGACTAAAGTTATAAACAGGTATTTTTAATGAGTATCTATTAACATCATTTAATTTGTCTTGAAAAATTTGAGTACCAAACGAAAATTTTTTTTTATTAAATATTTTAAAGAATGGATTGTAACTATGTAGAAATTTATCATATTTATCAGTGTAAAGAATTGAACTTATTTCTAAAATAGATAAGTCTAAAAATTTTTTCATCCAGCCATATTTGAGAACATTTTTAATAAGTTTTTCTATATTTATTATACTATGTCGAAAGAAGATTATTAAACATTTTGGTCGCATAGCCTTTTCAGCAGTTCGAATAATAGTATTTAAAAAATGTTTCAAATTTTGCAAATGAATATTAAGATCATTATTAAAATCACGATAAAGTATTAAATTTAAAGTTGATTGTATAGGATTTTCCAGTAGTAATTGCTTTAAAAATCGATCATCTTGTTTGAGTTCTATTTTTTTCAAATCAACACAAAGACACGGATTAATTTTTGCCAGTCCTTCAATATATTTTTGTAAAACATTGGAATTCACTACATCAGAACTATTTATGAATATTGTGACTTGATAATATCGAAAATCTTCGATAATAAAATTTACAGCTGAGTTAGATGAATTATGTACTATATTAGTTAATATGTTTTCTGCATAAGCTGTGTATATAAAATTGTTGCATATTAGGTAAACTGCAAACATTATTTTACTAGACTCAACATATTCTGATAAAATATCGTTACGAGTGTAGAAGATACCTTTGGTTTCCGACCTCACCAGGTTAAACACTCGGAGAGGTTGGTTTAACGTTAAGTAATTTCTACAAATGCGTCACTCAAATTATCACTCGAATACTAGAATATGCGAAAGTGAGTGAGAGATAAAAAGAGAGAGAGAGAGAGAGATATAGTCTAACAGGTGCGTAATAGTGTAAGTGCACTGCGTAAAGGAGCCGTCGACGAATCGGTTGGGATTAGTCGTGGAATAATGGATGGCTGAGTGTCCTCCTAGTCGTTCCTCCTCGTTCTGGAGTAACCCTCTGGTGTATTGGTCGTTTTTTCTTATTAGTCCCTGGTCATGCTGCGTGCGTCAATTTTTATCTGTTTGTTTTAATATCTACCGCAGTTGGCTGTATGTGTGGATTGACTGCACGTGGAACTTCGAGATTCCCAAATTAGATGCCGATTTTGCAGATTCGATTGCTTCGTTCTATTTGACTTTCTTGATGCACCGTGTGCTGATTCGCCACTTTACCTATGCAATCTAACTAGCAGTATAGGTTATTGATATACTACACATTTGTATTAAATTATATTTTTATTTATAGAAAATTACACAATTCATTTAAAATTCTCGGGTACTATTGATTTTTCAAGATATATGATTTACAATGAAAAGTCGTAATTCTTAAAAAAAATTATTTCAATATTTTACAGCCAAAGAAATTCATTGATTTTCTATGTACTCTCATAACTATGGTAATAAAAGAAACTATTTTTCATTATTAATATTTAATTTAATTCATATTATTCAATGGAAACTGATTTCCCAGAGTAAAACCATTACTGATATTATATATCCAGTGGTTATAATTATAACGAGACGTTCTACATCAACGGACTCTGCGGTATTTTCTTGTTTATCATTCCATATAATTTTTTTATTTTTTTGTATATTATCCCAATATTGTCTTATTCCAGATTCTTCGACTGTTTGGAAAATTTGACTAAACTTTTTCATATATGGACACCCTTGCTCAACTATATATGATGAACGTTCAATGAAAAATATGGGCTTTGCAACTTTCATTGTATACTTTTTACTGACTTCTAAATGTTCTTTGATGATCATATCTGCTCTTTCAATCGTTGTTATACAAATGCAATTTTGATGTTTTTGTAAATTGTCAAAACATGGTATTATATTTGGGAGTTCTATTACTTTTAGTTTCATTTTGTGCATATATTCATTGTACGAATATTCGACACTCTTCATAATTTCCTTGAATGTTTTCTTTTCCATAAATGGAGTCAGCTCACTTTCGTAGATTTCTTTTATTGTATCAAATGGTATTTCCACATTAGAAAGCTGTATATTGATAACTCCACAATAAGTAACTGATGAATAAATCATTGATGTAAAAATGATACATGCCAAGAATATTCTCTTTATTAATTTTTTTGGAAGTTTTTGCACTGGTACACCAAATACGATTTGTAACAAGTCAAAACCTCTTAACTGGTTGTCAGTGAGGTTTAATCTTTTCATGAAGTAAACATAACATGTAATTATAAGCGTTGTCATAAACAAATACTGGAAATTGTAAAATGAAACATAAAAATTGGTAGCTTTAAAAATTGGTACAGTTGCAACGAACGTCACATAGTAAAAATTGACAGGTATTTCAGGAAAAGTATCAGCAAGTCCGATCGATTGTGATGATACTACTGGCATCATGTTTACATCCCCAGTAACTAGACCTGTCCTCACTTCTCTGGAAATCCGTTCAATCGTCACATTATTTTTCATTTTTAGAGTATATTGAGGTGAAAAATTCATAATTTCAATAATAATATTCGTTAGATGATAACGAATACCATCAATATAAGAAATATCTCCCCTTTCATTGTCTTTGAACATCATAAATGGTGGAAAATTATAGACAGGTATTTTTAGATGATGTTTATTAACGTTGGACAACTTATCGATAAATATTTTCGTATCAGGGTCAAATGATTTTTTAGTAAAGTTTTTATAAAATGGATTGAAATCGTGAATGAAAATCTGGGCTTTACTTACGTTATGTTGAAAATTAACTTCAAGTATACATAAATTTAAAAATTTCTTTGTCCAACCATATTTCAGAATTTTTCTAAAAAATGTTATTGAATTGTCGGTACCACCTTGTAGAAATACTATTAAGCATTTTGGACGCATGGGTCTTGGAGCAATTTGACTCAATAAATTTATATAGTATTTTAGATTATTTAAATTCATAGTTTCATCATAATAAAATTTGTAGTATACAATCAAGTGTATTGTTGATTGTGTAGAGTTTTGAAGTACTGGTGTATTAAATAATTGATTATTATGAGATATTTGCATCAACATTGGATCGATATTGACTGTAGGAATTTCTTGTATCATGCTACGAATAAATTTATCCAATTGCATAAAATCATCTGGTTTCCTAGTATTCATAAAGATTGTTAATTGATAGCTGTTAAGATTTAGAATGAGAGAATTTATACATTCGCTTGATAAATCATATTGAACTTCTTTTAAGGCGCTGTGCACTGATATTACACAAAATAATAAATTGTAATACATACTAAACATACTAATTATAATGATGTGTACTGAATTATACATTTGAATTTCATTGAACGAAAAATTTTTATTGAAATATTTATAAAGATTAAAAGTTTTTGAGTTCACGAATTTCAAACTCGGATTAAGAGTTAGGATGTACGCAAAACATAAAGTACTGTCTGATAAATAAATTAGTTTTTTTTTAACTTTTTCATTTTGCTATTTAAATAATGGAAAACAAATGTATGCAGGAACGTGTAAAAATTTATATTATCGCCCACTTTAGTAATGTTTAAAATTACTTATCTGCGTTATATATATATATATATATAACGCAGATGTAGAGCAACGACATACGCAAAACTGAAATTATTTCATTTTTCAATTTCCTACTTAAATAACGGAAAGAAAAGTCATATAAATAGAAGTTCAAAATGGAAATAGTAATATCAATTGTAAATAATCTCGATGCAATAGAGAATAGAATTCTACAATATAAATTACATCAAATACTTACTACTTTTCTTCTAAACACGGTACTTAAATAAAATAATAAAATAAAAAAAATAATAATATTAATAATAATAAAATACTAACGAAATTTGCAAGGTTCACGGGATTTTCATTTCCTGATTGGGCCATAGTTTGTACTGCAAGCTTTTACAGAGATATTTTTCTGACTTCGCGTATGCATTCGCTTATACTTATATTGTCTTATGACCAATAGCACAGGGCAAATGGGGTAGTATTATCATGATATAAATGAATATCAACACATATTCGTTTTTTCATGGGATAAAAAACTGCTAAGAGATGTATTATTATTATTATTATTATTATTATTATTAAACCAGAGTACAATACAATGAAATACATACCAAAAATATTACATT
>JAYJLV010110315.1:0-11329 GCA_036873485.1 Torymus texanus | reverse complement strand
CTCTCTCTCTCTCTCTCTCTCTCTCTCTCTCTCTCTCTCTCTCTCTCTCTCTCTCTCTCTCTCTCTTTCTCTCTTCATCCACCCAAACCAACCGATAAATTCTTCCTAAAAGCCACACAAAAGAACGCAAACTAACCGGAAAACACGATAACAACATCGGCTTTCTCAAAAACCTCTCTTCCTTGCAAAGCAACAAAAACAGCAACAACAACAATCCTGCTTATAGTCGGGAGTGCGCGCGTCTCGTTATCGAGATGAAAAGCGCTTATACATGAGCGTGCGAGTGGTAGCGATCGAAAAACACGGAAGCCCTAAAGGCAGCAGACGAGCTAACGGTGCGCGCGCTGCAGTTGCATTCCCGCGTATTTGTATGTGTGTGTGTGTGTGTGTGTGTGCATCGAGAGTATATATATATGTAAGCACTACTTGGACGTGCGCGCACGCGCAGCCGGAGGAGTTTTCCCGGTAGTTTCGTTATTAGCCATGTTGTTGTGGTTGTTATTATGGTACACACAGAGTTTTGTATATATATGTATACAGCGATGCTTGTAATTTTATGGGGATTGACGATGAGGTATTTTAACGACGCGGAGGGACGCTGATGGCGCGCATAGCCGAGAGAGAGAGAGAGAGAGAGAGAGAGAGAGAGAGAGTCTGTGGTTTTTGAGGTCTGTGCAGTTTTGTTGCCAACGTACATCAGGGTTAAATTGTATATGTGCAACTGCGTAGCTGGCGTGGTATAACGATTAATTATTATTGGAGTGATAATTCGTAACCATTAGCGAGTGATATCGTATAATTTCTGTGGTATAATGAAAGATTTCTAGATGTAAATTATTAATATATGTAACCGAATAATTGAGCGAAGTGCGCGTCAAGGTTCTTAAAGAATTTCTAATATATATCTCGTCAGAATACCGTAAATAACGAGTAAACGGAAATTTCACGCCCAAAGCAACAACATATATCGTTCTCTCGAACGTTACATTGCATGTCAGTCCGACCAAACGGCGATTTTTACCACTCTACGTTGCTACGTATATAGCCTCCAGTGTAATACACGTCCGATTCACACATACGCGTACTCTTACTACTTGACGTTCGACGCGCCTTTCACATGTATACACACCATTCAGTATTAGTTTCTTTAAATCCAACCGACTATTCAAAAGTGATTTCACTAAGAAGAATCGCCGATTCCACTGTCTAAACTAATGAGTTCCATCTAAATTTCTTTTCCTTATATATATATATATATATATATACACACACACATATGCATACTTCTCTATTACCTGTACTATATAAAATAGATATCGCGCGTCCTAGACCTGTACACCTACGGGTAACTCTATATACAACTGCTTCACGAGTCACACACGCGTTTATCTATGCAAAAAAAAATACACTTCAGCATCATCCTCCGCTCTTACACTCCACTGCACTTTGCTAATAATAAAACACGCACTATAGTATAGCATAATCGCGAAGTAATAGTCGCGCTCGCTCATCGTCGCGATATATCGATTCCCACGTTATACACGCACCCGCGCGCACGTGGCGGTTATTTATTGTACACACTCGTATATATACATATATATATATATACCAACCCACGTTCAATGATAATTTCAGTGTCTTCGATTTTATCTCCGTCACGTACGTGTATTGTATCTCTGTGTATGTCTGTCGTGTACCAGCAACATATATATACGCGCTTACATACGATTTATCGGTGCACGATATAGCATATATATATACACACACACACGTACCGCGCACGCGCGCGTGAACATTATTTTCGTATCAATCATTGATGCGGCAGCGCGCGAATTAGCTGCGGAACGTGCGCGTGGCGTTGCATTGATTTACGATATAAATAATATCGCATCGATGAATAATACTGCATAATAAGAAGTTTCGTGGCTTTGTCGGTATTTTCTGATTTATTAACGAGCGCGTATATATTAATTAAGCGATCGGTTTTGAATACGCGCCTTATATACAATTAAATTTAGGTACTTTAGTCTATTTCGAATGGCGCGAATCGATAACATTGAACCGGCGGGTTATATAAAACGAATTTCGATATTTCAAGCCCCGAAACTATCTTTAGTTAACTTCCTCCTCATCATCCTATCCGCGGTAACTTTAATGCGAGCTCTTATTCTCATATAGCGTTAAATTCTGCATCGTGCCTAATTCCAAACTTTTACACCTCCCACGATACCCACTAAACATTTAATCATTTGCCTATATATATATACCAAATATCCTCCATGTCGTATATATTTATATATATATGTATATACATATACACATAACGCCATAACTAAAGTTCGGATATTAAACTTCGTTTTATTATACGCGAGCGGTTCGGGAAATTCTCGTTGAAATTCCCGCTGAAACGTCCACCCTTTTATATGCAATATTCAAACGTTATATACAACTATTCCGTAAATATTTTTATTATACCATACACATACGGATATGCATGCGCGTGCATGTCACGCGAAATCAACCGATAAATCAATGGGCGTTTTTTTTTTTGTTGCCGTATGCGCATGCTATGCAATATGACGTCGATCGTTACAGTATTATATACATGCGCATATCAGCCCCGCAGGGATGAGCGAGCCGCGCTTCTGCTGCTGTTTCATTAATTAATACACGCGCGCGCACGCGTTAACCGCCGATAAACCGATAGCTAGCGAGCTCTTTGTGAGAGAGTTCACATGACGCAGACGCGTTTTTTTTTTCGTCGTAGGATTTTTTTTTTTTCGTTCGTTCTTTGAAGAGTAGTCGTTGGATTATCAATGGAGAGAATTATGATTATATAGGTGGTATATTTCTATTTCTTGTTTGGGAAAATAGGAATACAGTGGTGCGTATTGTTGTTGTATAGGGATTGTAGTAAATGTGTATTTTAAAGTGAATATTCCCATCGATATACCTCATTCTCAATTTATACCGCAAGATAAATAAATGTTTTTTCAAAGACACTATTCGCCATTTTTCAACTCCATTTGATCTCCCCGGTTTCTTTTATTAGCTGATCCTTATCTATCATGCGAATCGTGCTCTTGACTGGTCAGCTCGACCCTCATGAATCAGCAAAAACGAGAACTATCCGAAAAAAGACAGACATTTACTATATCCCTATGATAGTCGTTCGTTTCATTCAAATAAATTGTAAAATAGAAATTTTGTCAAAATCACTGCCATCACAGCAGTTTACTCACCAAACAGTAAATTACCGAGCACATTATCAAATCCAACCTCATCAATGCCAAAATCACAATTATATATATAGATTCCTATTATATACAATGAACTCGAATTCTCATCGATCGACGTCACACCCCACTACTACTCCACCTCACCCAATTAATTAACTTCTCAACCCTGTTCCCTGCTTCCTAACGGTACAAAAGAGAGAAAGAGCAAAAAAAAAAGGCAAACAGCACCCGCGAATTTTCCCCGCTTCCCAATCGAATCGCTCGCTCGCGCGTTCGCAAAAAAAAGCACCAAACTTCCTCTGCTGCTCTCCAATCGACCGAATTCGGCGCAAATTGCCGCCTATCGAGTGGAAAATAAAAGCGTTCCAGTAGTAGCAGCAGCTATAGTAGAAAGAGAGAGAGAGAGAGAGAGAGCGCGCGCGGAAGCCACTCGAGCCCCGTGTCCTAATTTCCTGATTTTCCACGGCGCGCGCAAAGTATTGACTCGCGGGGAGTGCGAGGGAGTGAGTGAGAGAGAGAGAGAGAGAGCGCAAGCGCACGCGGACTTCGTAATATAAATTGCGTCCGGCGTGGAGAATTATTATCGACTGGACGAAAAATACGAGGCCCTCGTGTTGAGGCAAAAGAGAGAGAGAGAGAGAGAGAAGAAGAGATCCTAAGGGGATTCGTTTGTACGACTGGTGAGGAATTTAAGAACGGTTAGAGTTGGAACGCGAGTTGGGGGTAAAAAGTGTATAAGCGCACGGTGCTCGATGGGTTTATTGATGGGTCTTTAACTAGAATTTATTTGCTATCTGTGTTTTGTGTAGCTGCGACGGCGACAGCACACTGCTCTCGTTATTTATTTTCTTGCGAAAAGTAGATTAGATATTTTATAATTAAATGGTTGATTGTAATTTATTTTCGGGGTTTCTTTCGGTATTGAATAAACGAAATATTTTAAAATCATACTTCGAAACCATTTTTCCATTTATTATTCATCATGATTTTCTATCGTATATCTCAAGATAAGGTATTCCAATACCTCAATAGTAATTATTCATCGTTCTCTCTCTCTTGCGCGCGCTCGCATTTAGCGTTACGAAACTAAATAATTCAATAATTCTGGACAAAAGAAAAGCGGACTCTATATATTATTCAAGTATAGAGCTCGTTGCTTTTCAGCGTGTGCAAAAGCGAGCGTCGCTTGCTGAATTGATTGTTTCAATTTTCATTAAAATAGTCATTCCATTTATGGATTGCCGTCGCGTCTAAATTAAGAAGCATCGATCAGGTAAAGACGGCCGCTTAACGTCATTATTACTATGTATACCTTATTCTGTATATAGATATACATATGCTTACTCGTGAATAGCGCGCTTCAGTGCTCGAGAATGTGTGTACCGTGGGGTTTGATAATCAAACATGTATAAACGATGAATTTTACACTTTCATCTGGTATTCGCGTATATGTATTCGTATATAAATAGATTAGTGAAATATTTTCCTTTTTTGTTATTGCATTGATATTATGTTATGGGAGAGTGTATATAGCTTTCAGAGAGAGAGAGAGAAAGACTCATCTGTAAATATTTACGTATACGATACACTATACGATCTATATATCTGTTACGTAAGCCTCAGCAATATACTTTTTATTTTTGCAAAAAGCTCGGTTCTTTTTTCACGCGCGCAAGTACGCTGCTAGATTTTAAAAATAGCGTATATTGGATTTGTGTGCCTAGCCTAGTTAGCACGTCACGAGAAAAGCTGCAAAAATTATGTGAAAAAATTTTCTTAGTGGTATACATAAGTATAAGGCAAGTTTAATTTTACTTGAAAATTAAATTTTCTAGTTCGTTTACATTCCATATATACCATAATAATTATCAAACATAAACTCATTAAAATTTGGTTATACATATAATCATACAACTACTCCTAGTGACAACACTAAATCTTCCTTCCAGCCAAATCTCTCCAACATTCTTTATAGAAAAAGCCCGACAAAACTCCCTTACAAGACTCCGGACACAGAAAGACTGCGACGCAGCGCCCCGGAAAAAAAAGCCCGACACGTCGTCCCGCAGATAAAAGGCGACCGTCGTTGCTACTGCAGTATATGTATATATACATACATACGAAACGGTGTATATATATATAGCACAAGAAAAATTTCCAGCAACTTTCGGACGCGACTGGACTCTCGTATAAGGGACGTTGGTACTGCAGAGGGATACGAAGAAACGCGACGGGGGAGAGAAAGGAGAAGGGAAAACTTTCGAGGAGACTTGACGAACGAGAAAAGTTGGCTGCGTCGTGGAAAAGTGGGCGGTACACAATCTTTTCTTTTTGCTGCAACGACGACGACGACGACGACGACAAAATCGTGCACGGGAGCAGGATTAAAAACTAAACGAAAGTATTTCGCGTTTCTCTCTTTGTAAAGGAGGGAGAGAAGGAAAGAGTGAGATAGCGTTTTTTCTCAATTATCGTTGGGCTTTGCAGCTTCGTGAGACTTTGTGGTCGAAGAAGGAAGAAAGAGAGAGAGAGAGAAAGGGAAACACGTGTATCAAGGGTTTAAACGCGCGGACTTGACCTGGAATTTTTTTTTCGTACGGGTAGTGAGGTTTGCACGGAGCAATTGGATTTAGGGTGACGAGGGCAGATGCTCGTTGTAATTGGGTTGTCTTCTTTTGAGGTAATAAATCGTCTTTTTTTCTACCTATATGTTATAGTTTTTACTTTGATGAACAGAGTTTCCTCTAAATACTATATATATTCGTCTAATTATACTCGAGAATTTTTTCTAATTTTCAAAATCATTTTTAAGAAACTTTCCAACCCCTCCGTCTCCCCTGTTACACTCTTAGTAAGGTTTTAATCAACCCCTTTTCAGCGTGTAACTAAGCTAAAAACTCTGTAATAAGCGCACGAAAAAAAAAAAAAATTTACACGTTACTTCGCGCTATGTACAATGAGTCAAGTGCAAAGTGTATACAGTTAAGCACGTCGGTATTTCGCCGAAGGAGCATTTCGTTTCTTGAAGATTAAACTCGGTTAATTAGGCGCATGCGCGAGCGTGCGCCGTGGGCTAATTAATATTAACTCGTTATATTATGGCTTACTGCTTTGCGAGCTTTGCGATTTCATTTGTATTTCGGTTGGTATGTAGGTCGGTAGTTTTGCTGTCGTTGAGTATTCTATTTCTTCGGATTAGGTTCTAAGAGTGTCTCGCTCATTGTGACGGTGCAATTTATACAGTGATTATAACGTTTTGTAATCCCTCTAATATATATAGTATACTCCGTATTTCCCCCGACCCAGTCGCAAACGTAATTCACTCGAATGCGATTCTACATTTAGCGGTCTAATTCTGACGTTAAATCACTATATTTAACTTTCTATATCTATAAACACATAACTTCTTTAATCATATATAGCATATCGTTATATGTTATAAGTATAAAAATACTATATTTAAATAAATTTATAGATATTTTTTAGTTCTAGTATATAAGTACTATTTAAACCAAATAGTACATTATTAATACCAGTATTCATGTACAAACTTTACCTTATGCACTTAAATCACATTCCTTTCCTATAACCGATACCATAAACAGCCGGAATATTTAAATCATATACAACCAGCGCACTTTTCGCATACCAACGGCAAACCTACATGAAACCGAAAAAGTCCCTTCCCCTAAATACCTTTCCTTCTCTTTCTCTCTTTCTCCATTCATCTCTACTCCTCGCTCTTTCTCCTTCTTCCTCCTTCTCTCTCTCTCTCTCTCTCTCTCACTCGCACGCGCGCTTACACGGAGGCTTATCTCGCGCTACTAGGAAGCGAATCTGCCGTAATTAATTTTCAGGCGAACGCGCGCCTGCCTGACTGCATGCTGCAGCTGCAGCTGTAGCAACCGCGGTGTGCACAGTCGCGCCGCGCTTCCGCCTCGTCGTCGTTCCATTTCCGGGGTGATTACCACGGAGAACGAGAGAGAGAGAGAGAGAGAGAGAGAGAGGGCGAATCGACTTCCCTTTGCACACGAGCATTCGCAAGAACCGTGCGCGCTGTAGACGACGTCGACGACGATGATGCAGGAGATTAATAAAGAGCCGCCATGGACTTTTCGTTTGTTTGGTTTAGAGCTGAGCTACGCTGGTGTTGAAGGAATTTTATGTAGAGAAGTTTTTCAAGTTTTATTCGTTTCTTTATTTATAATGGAAGAGAATATAATAGTGCTGAATTAGTTGGAATTTTGGTAATTGAATTCCACGAGGGATCGTCTTACGATTATGTAACTCGCGTTGAAACAGCGTTCGATGATAATGTTTTTTTTCGAAAGGAATTAATTTAATGAAGAGAACGGAGAGTTGGTATATTTTACTCCATGAACCTTAATTACCTACAGCCACGTGAGATGATGTTTCGGTGGCGATAAGTTTTATGCGGTACTTATATACTATGTATATATATATATACACATGAAGTAACCGTTTCTAAGTATAAATCTAATAAAAAGTACTTTCGAAAGTCATTAATTAATAGAATTTTTAAGCCATCCTATCAACGATTGCCGCAATAACGAATGTTAATATTTCTCAGAACGAATACGACTTCAATTCTTATTTAAAATATATCTCCATTCGTTCGACTATATTTCCAAACGTTCCGCAGCCCATCTGAAAACCTCATTCGTACTCTCGTCATATCAACACCGACATATACGGCGCTTCCCATCAACTAATCCAATTCACACCTCACCTCATATATACACACCTTCGTCTTCTTCTTATTTTTTTTTTTACTCTCTCGCATACCTGCGCGCACTCACCACCCACATAATGCACACTGCCACCTCTTATCCATCCTGATCGGCACGTGCACGCGCGCGCACACGACAGTCTAAACGTCAAAGCGCGATATTGCAGAGCGCGCAGAAAGGGAAAATGCGAAATCGAACGAATGCACTGTGCCGTCGGTATTCCTCGTGCAGCTCTCTTTCTCTCTCTACGAACGTGACCCACTTGCGTCGCTCTCTCTCACTCGCGGGGGAGAATAAAATTGAATTATGCATCGTCCTTTTGACCCGCGGGAGAGAGGGAGAGAGAGAGAGTGGGAGAGTACCTCGTGCGAATTTATAGGTGGGTGCCAAGACTGGTAGAGGAGGAGAAGGGAAGAGGAGAGAATGATCGAAGGTGGCGCAATATAGGGAGTTTTTTTTATCTCTCCCTGTGGATCGTTGATGCAGAAGGATAGAGAGAGAAAGAGGCAGGAAGTGTATCTTTAACGTCAGTAGTCGTGGAATGTATGTACGGGAATGGTTGAGAGTAATTAAAATTTGTTGGAAGTGGGTATATATATGAGGTTTTGAAAAAGGTATATTCGAATGTCTTATGTTTTGTAATGATTCTTCTAGAAACATTCATGTTAGAGATTTGAACATTTTATGTTCATGGATAATGTTATTAATTTACAACTCTTGTAATTTGACCGCTAGATACAAAGTACAGACTGATCCAGATTACATAAGTTCCATAATAATTCCCTTCAATGTTTCTTTCGTTTTGGTACTTAACTAAAGGTTTTATGTTGTACATATAATTGTGAAGATCAAATATCAGAGGTATTAATTTAATAAGTATTCTATATTATATAGTACAATTACTACGTTACTTTATAATAATATAGACAAAGAGAATATGAAAATTTTTCCTCATTCGTTGTTTGTCGTTTTGAGATTTTTTTCTAATACAGTCACATAACGAACGTCATTCACTATAACCAAAACTATTTTCATCAAAGCTCATGCTAGTAACCACACCACGACTCAAAAATGAAAAAAACCCATATCGTAATAAAATATTAATTCCGCAGATCACCTTTTCTTCCTCTCTCTCTCTTTCTCCCTACACACACACACGCATGTGCACACATACTTTTCCGACGTCACGTACTCGCGATATCGGCGGAATTCACTTTGAGCCCTCATGCGCGCTCGCTCGCTTTCGCTCGATTTTCCGGAACGAGGTAGAATTTTCGCTAGCGAAACGACCCTTTATACTCTCGCAAGCGCGCGCGCGCGCGCTCACGCGTCTTCTCGCTTTCATGAGCTCTTTATTCGGTTATACGAGGTAGGATGTATATATAGGTAGGTAGGTAGGTAGATAGATAGGTATATATACGAATTGAAACTGCGCACACACGCGTACTATATGGAAGAACGCGAGGGAATGAAAGGAGGAAAGAGAGGAGGGATCGGTATGCGATTGGTTTTATTGAGAGTGTTTGTGTTGCAGAGTTTAGGAGGCGAAGTGAGGTTGTATATATAGGAGTTTTAATGAATTCTTCTCGTGAGATGGATGATGGGGGCTCGTGCGATTTGTTATACAAGATGCGGGTAATCGATTTGTTTGGTTGTAAATTGATTGCGCGGTTGGGCGTGTTTAACGGCGATTATCTCTATATAATCGATGTTATTTGTTTGGTATCTTTTTGATAGTGTTTATGGGAGCAGGATTTATGATGATTGGTGTAATAAAATGTTTTTGTACAAGATGTAACAGAAAGAACGACTTTTTTTGTATAAAATGTAAATATATTGTAAATTTGCTTTTGAAGAAAATACACAGTTTTTGATTTCCATCATATCTATACGAATTTATAAAAACAAAATATAGCTGTCATCACATTAATTGTTGAAGTTTATTTTAACAAACTATATAGGTAAGCGGATTCACTGACGATTTAAGACGTAATTTAAGAAAAAGAGAACAAAATTTTATAAGTGATAACCAAAATAAGATAAATACAATTATTAATCAAATAATTAAAAAATATGCTAGTTAAATTTTAGTCATAGCTACCAGCGAGTGATCAAAAAATTTTCACGTGAAAGAATCTCCACGTGCGAGTTTAAATTATAAAAACAATCAAAGATATTTTTCTGAAAATCGATTACTTACAGAGATACGATCACAACGCGAGATCCGCGCGTGAAACTCTATTATAAGTATAAAGCTGAACTAGTTGATTAGCAATTTCCCCTACACTGAAGTGGGATTGCTTCCCAGCCTTTTGGCTAAGATCAAAGTGTACTTGCTGCTTCTATACAGCTACTCCTGCGTGGTGTTCAACGTGTTGGTTGACGATGCCAGTAGATTCATTGAGCTCAAGCCGATACGTGGCTTCCAATGACAATCTGATTGCATTATCTATCACATGGTTCAACAAGGTCTATTCCCATAAAAGATTTGCACGTTGTACGCACCTCTAAAATGAGATAAAAGTTTTAAGAAATTTGTTCAAATTTGTTCAAATGAATACTTTCTCAAAAATCTGACATTTGACCAGAAATACAATAAGATATACTCATACCACCCTTTTTTCTAAAAGTTAATGCAAACATAATTTGTCAGAAAGTAGTATCATTTTCTAATGTTGTTCTAATATTCACCAACTTTTAGAGACGATTTTATTTTCGAATACGTTCAAACTAGTTTTAACATATTAAATTTGCAGCAAATATATCAATTGAAAACGACAATTTGGTGATAAAAGCAACAACTACGTAGGCCCGACTGCTTTAAATCCATTTAGGCGTGCAAGCTCGCGCTTGTATATTCCTATCACCGACCACAGTTATAAACTGAGAGAAAGGAGAGAAGGAGAAACGCGTGGAAAATAACAGTCGCGCGTATAAAAGATAATAACTTGGTTTTTGTTGATTAAACAGAAATAATACACAGGTAATAAGCCATCACTCGAATAAATGAAATAAAAGCAGTGCAATAAGTATCGTCCTCATTTATATATCTTCCTTATAATTCCCAAAATCACCCAATTATATAATCAACAAAATGAAGTATTTCACTTATACATTTATCTACAATGCAAACACCAAAATACATCACGTTAAGTTCGATGCTCCATCAATTCATCGTTCTAAATACTTACATCTAAATATATACCAAATTTCTCGAATAACACAACCCAGCTAACTTCATATTCTTATCCAAGCTTATAACGCCTCTTTCACTCACCCTATATATATATTCTAACTATACATCACGCTTTCTTTACGTTACAGGGTTTCTTCAGGCGG
>JAYJLV010110304.1:0-11329 GCA_036873485.1 Torymus texanus | reverse complement strand
GGGCCGAAAATACCACATTCGCGTTTCGGAGCCGGGAGCGAAAGTGGTACTTTCGGCCAGGGTATGGTGAAAAAGAATTTTTGTGACTTCCCGGAATAACCATATATCTGCAATATTCATGATTTCGAGAAAATCGAGTTTTCAGTTTCGCATCGGTGTTTAAAATCAAGACAAATGAGATTTAATGCAACACTGTATATATATTTCAAATCTAAATGACACATTTTTTACCATAGATACTGAACCAATTGTTCTTACGACTGTCACTTATATGGTTATTCCGGGAATGAGAACAAATTTTAATAGAGTTATATGGTTTTTTCAGTCTCAATAGCACTTATATTGTTTTTCCATTAATTAATAAAGATGAAAAAAAAATAAGAGAAAAGGTAAAAAATGTTTTAAAATGTAAAAAGATAAGATAAAAAGATGATTGGATAAAATAATTAGATAATTGATAAATAATTCGTTTATCTAAAAAAAAGTAGAGTTATATGGTTATTCAGGGAATTATTTTGAAAAGATGGAGATATATGGTTATTCCGGGAAAATTTTGAAAAACATGCATTTATACTGTTTTTCTTTGTGCTTATGAGCGAAAATGAGTGCACCTTATGAATTCCTGTTCTGATTACATGATGAAGAACTATTTAAAAGTACAAAAAATCGCATAAATCGATTTTTAAAAATTTGTCACTAATATTGTTATTCCAGGAAACTACAGATATATACGAGGAAATCTAAGTGCCTCATAACTCATAAAAATTTTGTTTGAAGGTACCTTTCTCAGACCCTTTTTTTCTTCTTTCTTACATCATAAGGTATATGGAAAAAATCACGTACAATTAAAAATGTCTTTATCTTATTTGTTTCTAAAAGATTAAATTTTTTTAAGAAAACGACAAAAAGAAATCGGTTTTTTGTTTAAGGAACTAGAAAACTTTCATTTGCTTTTTTGAAAATTATAAAATGTTGATTTCTTCAAAAGATGTAAGAGGTTAAAACTGACCATCGAAAAGGCATAATAATAACTTTCAATGTCAGGAATCTCGTTCCTATAATTCACGTACTTTTATGTCTTTTCGATGCTTAACTTGAGACTTATAACTTTTGAAGGAATTAACATTTTTTAATTTTCAAAAAAAAGCAAATGAAAGCTCTTGCTCTCTAGTTTTATTTATTTTTGTTTTCAACAAGAAAGAGGATTTTTTTTCCGTTTTCGGCTAAATATGCTCGGATGGTGTGCCTTTACAAAAAGTTTTGACAAGTTGTTAGGTCGAGATCAGGGTAAAATTTGTTTGGATCTTCTCATTTATATACGGCAAGAGTTAAAGCGTTTTTCTCGTAAACTTGAGTTCATGTGGTTGTAACAAGTTGTTATAATTAATATATGTAACAAAATTAGGAAGCGTTCATTTTGTTTTGTGAAAACAAGAAAGATTTCTAGCTACAAATTTTCGTGACATTTCATAAGAATAGCAAAAATCAATTGACTCGAGGGACATCATGCGCGTATAAACAGGAGAATCCCAAGGATCACTATACATCAATTGCGTCGCATCGCACAGCGATAAAAGTGTGTGTGTGTGTGTATATAAAACGAAAAAAGAGAAAAAACCAATTGCAACCGGCCCAATAGATTCGGTCAAGTTCTTTGGATTAATCGCTTCTTTCAGCGAATGCGCGGCAGCAATTCCTCAACAGTTTGTTAAGTTCAAGGGCTCATTTACGTATTTAAATATTCAGCGCCTCGGTATTTAAATTCGAGCGCGTATATACGTATGGAATTAAATACCTGAGCGTTTTAAATAACGTTACCTACTTCACCGTCCGAGTTACTCCATTTCCATTTTATGGGAAAGTTAGCCGTTAAAGTAAAAGTTTATTTTTCCACAAATAAGGATATTTCATTCTAAAGAGCGCAGTTACTAATCTGATTATTTTGTCTGGAACGCCCTCGACTATATATACTGAACTTGACACGCATTGCTATTTGCTGTTTCAGAAAAATACTGTTATCTTAAGTATACAATTGGGTTTGCATTAGGATGCGTATTGCATTGACCTTCGCACGGACGAAAAACAACAAACAGCAGTTATAGTAAAACTTTTTCCTTTTCGTAACCATCAAAACAGGGTAGTAAAACAGATTTCCCTTAAGTTTATCTTATTGTTACATTAATAATTTAAACAGCAATTGATAACAACCAAGAACCGACATTACCTCCAATACCTTACAGATCCGAATTCATTTTGAAAAAAGCCTCCATCACATTACATCCCTCCAATTTACAAAACTTCCATTCCCATCACAACATATACCTCCAACCTTCCAATCACTCCACTTCCTTTACCACCATCACCCGACTTTACAACCTCATACCCTCATTACCCCATTTCTCTCCATACAGCGTACCAAGTCCACACAAACATATATACCCAACATCCCCCGCAACCGACCTTCACTCGCCGCTTGATCCTCGTAAACCGATAAAAACAAGCTCTCGCGTGCGTGCGCGCACTCGTGATCTACGATCGTCGCACCGGCCTATAATATCCGGTGCATAGTGTTATATAGTAAGTATAACGATGGTGGTGGTGGTGGTGGTGGTACGACGCGCGTCCTTACGCGCAGGCGTTGTCGCGCATCATATATATATATATATATATAACACATATCTATATACATAGGGGGTTGTGCGCGCGCGAACTCTCCGTATAACCGCGCGTGGATTGTAGTCAGTCGCGGTTCGAGCTCCTCCTCCTGCGTACGCGTACGAGCGAGGAGCTTTTATATACATATAAGTATATTATACACGCGGTAAATTAACAGATATATACGCGTGTTGTTGTTGTTGTTGTTGTTTGTTGTTAAAAGAGTTTTTCAAGAGTTTAGAAAAGAGAGAGAAAGAGAGAAATGACGAGGACTTGTTGTTGAAGAGAGTTGTGATAGTAGTGGCAGTCGCGGTGGAGGAGATCAGGGGTATTTTGGTTTCCGGCCTTGGCGAGGCGAGGATGCAGCTGCTGTCGAGCTTCATGGCGAGGCATCTGAAACGAGGTCCGTCCCTTAAAAAAGGTATAGCACGTTCCTTCATGTGTATGTGTCTTTTTTATTTCCACCTGCGGTCGAGAAGGCACAGAAGTGTGAACGACGTTAGCGGCAAACTATATGCGTTATATTACGTTAACCAAGTGGTAGGAGAAATCTTGATTATGGCATGGTTTAATGTTTACATGTATACTATATGGGTGCGCAGATTATGTCCTGTAATCTACGTGGATATTTAATTAGATTTTATAATATATAATCTTTAATTTTTTCAAAGATACATTTTTTTTTCAAAAATGAAACTTAAATTACTAGAATATGATATCGTGAAATTAAAAATCACGAGATGTTCATTATCATTCAATGAATGAAGGTTGTTTACTCTACCATGGAGATTACATGTAAAACTGAGCACTTTTGCTGAGAATCACCCATATAGAACTTTTTTTGTAACGTTTGAATGTTGGATATATAAATAAGGGGGTTTTCTTGTACAAACACTAAACTAAGTTAATTTTATACCCGGCTTTTATCGTACCCCCCGTCGTCAACCTCGATTCCAAATGATATACGCGAGAATTGAATAAAAGCTAAAGTGTTTGGTCGACAATGTTATTGTTATTTGCACTATCACGATAAAAAAGAAATCACAATGAAAAATAATAAAAAAAGAAAATAATATATAGAAATTATATTTGAACTAATCAAATTATACATCTAACACTCGAAGCTTCACGTACAGAGGGAAATAGAGGAGAGACACGTGGTACGTTATCAATCTATATTTTCATTACAAATATAAAGTATAAAAGAATATTTTTCTCCTCTCTCGCGGTCATCGTCGTCGTCGTCGTCGCCGTTAGTGCATATACTTCATCAACGCCAGTCGCGTGCTTTTTTTTTCAACTCGACCGATAAAATTGATTTCCCAGCAGCTTTCCTAGCTTCGCTAACTTCATTATTCTCGTTTTATTTGATTTAATCTCTCGCGTATAATATAGAGTGCTTGTAAATTGTACATATTTTTATCGACGACGACGACGATCAATGCCTTTTCTATTTCAAGGAAAAATAGCTCGAGCCGTCGTCTATTTTATTAAGCATTAATAGTGTACGTGCAATGATAAAGTTAATATGACTAAACTCTTCTATATACAGCTTAATTCGTACTTGTAAGTAAAAAGACCTTTTTATTAACAAAAAAACAAATTATAAATACTGTTCGATTACTTCAGTCAAAGAAATCCAACGAAAACACGTATAGCAGTTGCGAAAAAACAGCACTCCAATACTCTGTCCGCTGCAAAAACAAATAGACGACAAATCACATCGCAATCTTCCATTCAAATCCATTGTCCTCCTCCTCCTCCTCCTCTTTCCCTCCCTACAATTCCAACAACGCAAATCTCTCTCCACCCCTTTTCTCTATCTCCTCCTCTTCTTTCATCAAACAAAAAAAACCTCCCTATATACATTCGGTCATTTTTCTATACATACACGAGATAATTCATCTCTCGCGCGCTCGCGCTCTCGTTGCTTGCTTACACTCACGTTTGGTCGATATATTCGTTCTCTCTTTCTCTCTCTCTCACTGTGCAATATGCTTTCCCTCTATGCACGTGTACACGCGATCTTTGCATTTGGCGCGTAGCACGTAGTACGGAGAGAAAGAACGCCCACGCAGTATAAGCAATCAGTGCGGGAAACAAGGAAGCGCGTGCGCGCTGCGTTCGTTCCTTCATTTTTTCTTCTTCCTCTTCTTCTTCATCTTTTTCTTCGTCTATTTGTTCTCCCGTTACGGGATTTTTTCTTTTGTCATCGTCATCGTCGTCGTCGTTGGAAGTGTAATTTCTTTTTTGTTTTGCCGTGGGAATGAACGTATATAACGACGATATACGAAGTATAAGAGTGATGGGTTTGGATTTGGCTGGAAGTGAACTGGACATGAGGCAATTTTCTCGTGAGTATATATATATATATATATATACGATATGTCTCTTCTATTATTCTTCGCCGTTGGTTTTGACGTTGACGATTAAGACATTGTGAATGCGTTCCGTATGTGTTTCCTGGAATAGGGTGGACATATTACTACTGGCAGTACATGAGACATTTTACAAGGGTTTGTTAATTAACAACGCGATAGTTTAGGTTTATTCGGTAGCGCTGTATACAATGAATTCTATAAACTGAAGAAAATTATAATGAGTTTGTAGCAATATTGCGTAACACGCCCAAATCCTTATATTTCTAACCCATCATTTTTCCCTTACACTTAACATAACAAATTACGAATTCACCTACTTTACAGCGTCCTACTTTCACCATCAACTATTGTCCGTAAATTAAGCCCTCCTCCTACTCATGCAAATTTTATTCAAATTCTAAAGGGAAACGAAAAAATAAATCATCCTAAAATAAAGAAAGAGTTAAAGTAAGCAATACGATAATGCTTTTTAATTTTATCTCCGAGTATTATCAACCACCACTAAGGGTACCACTACTATAGCCCTGCGCGTGCCGAAACGTCGCAATAAAACACTATTCCAAGTCTACACTTATATATTGTATATACACCTTCCGCGTTGGCCGTCCAGTCACGCGAGTTTAGCATTCAACAACTGCCGCAACGACTATGCTCCTAGTGTTGGAGAATCACAAAATCTAAATTTTTTTCCTTATTATAGCCTTAATTCTTTCGGACATGAATGACCCAGATCAACTCTGTTCAATCGTTCCTACGCGAATATTTGCGGTTCCTTTGGTGCGGGGGTAGAAATTGATTTTTAACGGATAGTTGCGCGTCCATGAACAATTTGTTGTTTCCGTATTTTTGTTTTGTTTTTGGTAAATTATTACATTTAACTGAAGTAAATGTTTAGGTCCCCGTATATCTTTACAATAATACCCGTAAATATTTGTTTTACAAATTAATATCATGTATAGTAATTTCGCAAATTCCATGTGTCCTGGCCAAGGCTGCGCACTGAATTTGCATTATCTACGCAGTAAGACGAAAACTGATCGCCCCACAACGCGATTTATAAACATGATGTTTAAACGTATTTTGTTTTAACGCATTGTGTAACCGATTTTGTTTGACAAATGAGCAGAATGTTGACTTACGTGACTAATTTCAATAAATCTCTTTGTTGAACAAACTGACATTAGTGTGACACGACATTTTATCAGTTTCTACCGTGGTTTCCTCGCATACCATTAGAAAGTTGAAAGTGCGATTTTTCCATGTCAACGAGTATACGTATACTAGTTTCTAAAATTGCAAATATTTAATAAACTTTTCCAACCTAATTGTCAATATAACACGTACAAATATCTTCCAAGTTCTACTATTATTTTCACTAACCCTCGTATCAATAACACCAGCTCATTTTTCAAAATTGACACATGCCATATCATTCAATAATGCACTACCATAATTATCGTCCGACTACTACACAACAAACTACCCAGGGTAAAAGAAAACAGCCATTACCATCGCTCACTTTGCCAATAGATAGATATATATATATATATATATATATATATATATATATATACACTTTTACAACTATATACCGTCATAACATTGAATTCCAATTATCCCTTCAACGCATAAACACATCGTTATTCCAAAATTTACGTCAAAAACTTTCCTCGTCCCCCTCGCACTACTATTTTCCCCTCCTTAAACACATAACGTACGCCTGTATATATACCTTATTACCTATATCATCATCATCAACACCTCGTTCAATAATTCAGCTCCAAAAGTCTTTTTCTTTCTCAACGTGTCCGTCCACGTCCATCCCTCGTCGTCGTCCTTCGCAGATCCTGCTTGCAATCGATATACATGTAATATATACCCAACTCTACGTCAAGGAGGTAGGGGGGAAGGAAAGAATCCTCAGTAGAGAGGTCGAGGGCACGCGGAGAGAATTAATCGCTGCGGCGGCGTCAGTGGAGGCCAGTTTCCGGGCTGTCGTGTGCAGTGTTTCCGCCGTGGGAGGGATTGCTGTGGAAGATCCCCCTAGGAGGATGATGGGGGAAAGGATGATGTAGTGCGGGAGGGAGATAACAATAACGGGACATGGGTGTATATAGTGGAGGATTTTTTGGAAGGGGAAAGTAGTGTGGAGGTGATTATTGTTGCGATTAAATGATTGTTTATGAGGGTGTGTAGAATTAATTTGTGGTGGTCTTATATTGTTTTTTGGATGTTATTCTTCGTACTGTACGATTTATGCGGTCCTTTTAATCCATTTATATACATGTATTTCCTTTTTGTGATAATTATCCTGTTTAAGTGTAAGGCGAGAACCGCTTGATTTGAATGAAGAAGCTAATTATTCAAATTTATCGTAATATTATCTGTATAGGTGTAATAAAATGATCATTCGTACGTAATGCCTGTCCTATTAACTTCAATCACCATTATACTTGTTTACAGAAGCGTATATATATATACACGTTTTTCGTATCATGAACTTCTAAGTTGGCAAACATTAACACTTCGGATTAGTTCAGATGCGTACACGTATAAAATGGACAAGATAAATAAAAGATTTTGATGGTTGATGTGGCTTAATTGTTTACGTCCTGTTATACATCCGACGATATTTTATTTATTAGGTGGTTATATACTTATACTTAAGGATCTTTGAACAAAAACGATGGTCATTAACATATAATTAATAATAAGTATAGATAACTTTTGATAAGATCGTTTGAGACAATCATGCATATTTTCGTATAGACAGAATGAATTATTCAGCATGCTCATGTATAATGCACGAAACTAATTGTTATATAAATAGCATTCTTCCAATATATATTTTTGTATCGTAAAAAAAACATTTTTTATAAATTTTTAAAGTATTTTGATAAATGTTCTATCTTTAACCATAATTCCATGACGTTTATAAAACATTTTAAAAATAACATGGACCCACAAAATACAAAAAGTGATATTTACGTGATCGACTAGTCTATGATATTCCCATAAATTTTGGCCCGTTGAAGCCAAATACGACCTCACTTTGTCACTACACGTCAGGATTTTAGGATATCGCTCACTCTAAAAGTTCCAAGATATGTTTATAGCAAAATCAAAAATTTTTTTTAATCATTTGATCGGTAGTACTACAGAGTACTATAGTCATCAGTTGTAAAATCCATTTTCAATCATTTAAATACGATTTTTCGTCTTCGAGAAACAAAACATGCAATTTTTTTCTCTTTCACATATATAAAGACAGAAAATTTTTATTTGCTATTTCTTGAAGAGACATCTATAGACTCACTTATCGACCTTCGCATACGAATTATTTTATAGATAGAAAGATTTTGGAATCATTTAATCAACTCAATTGCATTATTGAATAAATGTTGTTTTCGACGATCAATTCTATTAGTATTTTCCATAAGACGTTTACGTTGAAAAATAAAACTGCTATTTTCCATCCCCTTAAATCCATTAATCATCAGCCGCAGAAATATCGTTGGAATCCAGCATTCTATTAAATCACAACGCGTAAACATATAAATCCTCAAAATAATTATTTTAGCGTTCCCTTACATATATTCATAAATCCAACCCTTTTAGTAATTTTAAAAACATCCCCTTAACAATTTACTTTTACATATAGGATAACGTAACGGCAATAATTATATAAAGTTTCCTCGAAAATCATACTTTTACCATGTAAATAACTCTTTTCAAGATAATATAAACTATATAATCAGTTTGTAACCTTATCAACTAAAATCATTAATTAAACAAAAAAATAATAATATACCCTACACCTTCGGCAATCCTAAACTAGCAAAATCCTTATTAAGACAAAAATTTTTGTACATTACAGGGAAACGGGATAGCGGGCCGAACAACAGTCCCGTCGGCTATCTGCCGTCACCGAGTGCCGGGACAGCCGCGGCTATCCGCTCCTTCGCCGGCGACTTCCCGGGTCAGTGCAGCAGCAGTGCCGTGCCGGCGGCCGGCGGCAAGATGACGCCCGACGACCCGGCACCGGCCGACGACGAGTTTGCTCTCGCCGTCGCCCAGAAGTCACTGGTACGTATATTTTATTTCTATATTATTTGTTAACTTCTTTAGTTGTCATACGCGTTCCAAAGTCAAAGCTATCTTGCTGTTATCTTGTGTTGTATTATTTTGCTATATGTGTGTGTGTGTGTGTGTGTGTGTGTGTGTGTGTATATATATAATACAGTATATTTAAGAAAGTAATATTTTTATATATAAATTATTATAAAAGAAAAAGAGATCTATCGATTTTAATAATAAATATAAGACAATAGCGATGGCTATTTCGTCTGCGACATAAAATTCTATCTTCTAGACGACAGTAGATTTACTTATTGAATATAATTCTGTGGCTTCCCGGAATAACCGATTACAGGCTGGTTTGAACATATTATACATTTTCTGATGCGTTCAAAACAAGTAAGAACTCAACAAAAGTAGGGACTTGTCTGGTGATTCCGGGAACTGTGGACTTATTTGATAGTGCGGTTTGCCTTTATTTTAGAGTGTATTCTTTAATTTAATTATAAAAAGGGCCAATAAATTACAAAATTAGCTATCGTTCAATGAATTCTTCTAACTTGTTCAAGAAATTTCTATTTCTCTGACATTTCTATTAAATTTACGACCATTTTTATTCTGCTAACATTGTAAAATTTTAAAATTTTTATAATTTGTAAGTGTATAGGAATTTTTTACATAATCAGATAAATATATATTAGCCATCATATTCACATTCAATTTGAATAGATAAAATAAATTATAATTACGATAAACGAAAAAAATGATGGACTTACCCGGTTATTCCGGGCAGAAAATTTGAAAAATGGACTTATTTGGTTATCCTGGAAAGCCACAGAATTTAATTAGTCTTTCAAATGTTGTTGAGAAAACAGGATCAACAAGTTCATTGTTTGTACAAAAGTAGTTGAGTAACACGATTAGTATCTTTAATGGTAATTTCGTGTTGACAAGTTAAAAAGCTTATGGGATCTCTGTAGTAGCTGTTCTTAACGCTAAAGTAAGTACAGATCAAATTTAGTAATAGAACACTCTATCATCAATTTTTGTACTAATTCTCTCATTGAACAGAAATGTTTTTTTCTACTTTTTAATCGTAGTCTTTTTATTATAAGTAATTTTTTCTTGAATAATATTTTTATTATCTAAATAACAAAACAAGGTCAACAAGTCCTTGTTTTATAAATAATAACACTTTAATCATCCAGTCTTAAGCATTGAAAAATAATGAATTCTATTGTATAATTTGATCACCGTTTATCTACTTAATCTTCTTTTAATAAAAAAAGTTTTAAAAAACATCCTACCCAAATGTTTCTGATAATGCCAAATCAGTGAAATCCAAACACCTATAATCAATTTAAGCTTAAAATAAGGGCTTTAATAAAACGAAATCGCGTTAACTAAAAATTAATTACCGGGCAATATTCACGCCTGGCGATCGGATCCATGACATACATATACAATCAAGTCGGCGAATCATCGTGACCCCGCAAATCAGTAGTACATCCTTTATTATATTTTGATCGATCTGTATAGCGCGCCCGGTGAGGTACACGTGACTAAAAATAGAGCTAATCAGCCATCTGGAATAATAAATGCCGTTCTGAAAATCTATTTTAAGACCGCGCGTTGTGTATATGGCATTGTGACAAAATATATTTGTATGTAGTAATACCAATACGCAATTCACCGGCCTCTCGATCCCCACAGTTATTACCTATCATTCACGTGGCCGCGCAAGGATTATCGATAAGAAAAGAAACTTTTTATTATAGGTACCTATTATATACGCGTCGGTCAATCTTCGGGTTCATCCGTCAAGCGATTATTCGCCGACAGAAGGTCGAAGTGAAAAATGACACTTTATTTTATAAAAAAACATAAGTGACGATAATAACAATAATAATAATAATAATAATAATAATAATAATAATCTGACCTTAACGTTATTGAACATTGTATACGCGCGCGTTGTATAAACACAATATAAATTACACAAAAAAAACGTATCAACAATCTTTTTTTTCATCAATTTTCCCATCGCGTACATGTAATAAATACTACTACAACCATTTATATATATAAAAAAAAACTAAAATTACACGTGCACGCCGAGAACGTATTAATTTTTACCGTCTCTCGCTCTCACAAATCTCCTACACGCAACTGTCATCCCATACAATAAAAAAAAACAACCACCATACCTATATATA
>JAYJLV010110293.1:0-11329 GCA_036873485.1 Torymus texanus | reverse complement strand
ACACACACACACACACACACACACACACACACACACACACACACACACACACACACACACACACACACACACTGTCCTAGTAAGTTTATTCTTCAGATACCTAATAAATTTATTTTTAATCTTTCCAAAATATATAATGGTATAAAAATATTATTTATTATTCTCGTTTTCATTGGGTTTGAAATAAAACTATAATTAAAAAATTCTTAGATAATAAATAACTATAATTTGATCTCGCAGTTTATTCATTATCTTTTCAATTATTTTATAACAAATCCGTCATTACTATAGTAACAATACTCCCATATCTTATCCAAATTTCGCTGTTATTTTAAGATAACGCAAACGTAAGTTAACAGAGTAAAATTACATACGACGACAGGCGTACATATTCCGCGTAGCAAATACCTACATCGTTAGGCGAAGTTTACGGCTAATCGCAACGGAAATCAAATGAGAGAAGCAAAACAAAAGAATCCCTATACGTGTTCAACTCTCATCCTTCGTTAACGACGTATCGCTCGTGTATCTCGATATACGTACGTTCTGCATCCCGTCTCGCATATATAGCGGCTTGTAATCTGAAGAAGGAAGCTGTTGCTGCCGCTGAGAAATCGTGTTGCGAAACCGCTTTTCGTGCGCGTGGCTACTGTGCTGCTCACTGTCCGGAAAAGCTATATGATGCTTCGACAGCTGAGAGAGAGGTGGATGCCGATCTTTTTTTTTACTCAATTAGAAGCCCCCTGTAATTAAATCATTAGCAGTGGAGAAGGTGAAATCTCTCTTCTCTCATACGATTGAGTTTGCTTCGGGTGTGAAACTTTTACACCTATATTACTCGTTGCTATACATATGCGAAAGCAATTTTTTAAGATTTTTATTTTGTTGCAAGTGGAAAATTTGTGATAAGGTGTATACGAGAAGTAATAAGATCTTTGCAATTAAAAGTTTGAGGATGCTGCATCATTCTTTCAAGTGTTATAGCAAGAAAGATCGTTTCTTAACCAGAGGTGCTTATTTAGCAGTGGTAGATATGACAACTCAATTATTAGTTTAAATTTATATACTCATAATGTGTGACAAGTAGGTGCTCAGACATTATAAATGCGTTTTGCATGACTGTTGCATTCTCGCGAGTTTCTCTAATAAATCTATTACAAAATAATTTATATCCTCTAGTCCGATAACGAGATTAGCCTTTTGTAGGTTAATGTCTTAAACAAACTTAATACAATTATCTATTTTGAGCTTCGTCTACAACTTCTGTGCATAAAAAGAAAAAGTTTCATACATTTAACAACACCAAATTTTCAAAATCCCTCTTTATCTAATTACCAAACGCCGGCATAAATCTATCTAGCAGCTTATTACCTGCTATGCAACCACGAAATGCACGTCGATACTTAATCTCTCGAAATGAAATTTTCTCTTTCAACAACGGCACCTCCTCTCGATTTCTTATTTTCACGCGTTCGCGCGCAAATCGGCTCGTCAACTTACCGGCCATTCCTTCTAAAAACAAAACACGGTACCCAATAACAAAGCGAGTATGTAACGACCGCCACACACGCTCGGGAAAACAGAATAAAGCTCACCGACTGATAATCCATGACGAGGTCTCGCGAGTGCAGCAGCTCGTCCCGTTCGGCTCTGAATCTCCTTAGGAGAAGTGCCGCGAGCTCGCGTACATAGACAGCACTTGTCGGCTTTCTTCCAGCACTTGATTGTATGCCAAAGAACCTCGTTCTCTTCCTTTCCCTCTGTCGCGGCCAATTACACGGCAGTTTCAGCCGCCGCCGCTGTCGTGTCACCTATTTGCACGCGCACGCGGTGCGTTTAATTGCTGAAAACGCCCCCGAAACTCGCCTAGTGTGTATATGCTACAGTGCCCACCGGAGCACGGGCCGTTTTTTTTTTTTTTTTTTACTGACGCCTCTGTACTGCGCCCACCATTCTTTTGTCTTCGTTCTGTGCAATTTGCGACCGCGGCAGTGTGCGAGGTTCAAATTTGCGCACGGACACAGGGACACAGGGAGAAAAGAGCAGCAAGCATACGCGCACGTGAACCGAAATGTCTCGGATTTTTTGCTTTGTATGTTTTGTAGTGGAAAAGATTGGCCGGATTTCTAAAAATGTTCTATTTTTTCAATGAAAGTACGATATAATAATAATAATTACTAGGACGGGGAGAGGAAGACGTAACCCCCGGTTCGCTTCGCTTGACGACTCCATATTAATATTTTTTATCTTAAAGAAAAGTATAAAATAGAAAATATTTCAAAAGTGGTATACAATTTCATATATAAAAATTCAAACACTGTGAAGAATAGTAAAATTAGGGTAAGCTATAGTGAAATACTGTATGAAAATAATGAAAGAAAAAAACATGCAGAGTAACGTTAATTATTAATTAAATTGTTAAATAAATGAAATACAAGTTCTCATAAAATTCTTATAAAATGATCCTAAAACTGACATTTAACTTTTTAATGTTATCAAATGTTGCCATTACAAAAATAGTTAGGTGGTACAGCGATACAAATTAATATTTCGTAATATATAGTCTGCAAATCATAGCAAAGAATAAAATGGTCAATTAGTATGGCTTTAATTACTTTACATAATTACAGCTAATATAATATCAATTGCACCCAGAATTTTATCATAATTGCGTTGAGATACGGTAACTTAAAATAATGGAAAAAATTAGAAAATAATGTCAAAATGTTGACAACGAGTCGATTACGTGTTGCTAATTCAATCATATAGATTCGATTTTTGAGAAATGAACAAGCTACTCTCAAATATCCCGGCCAAAAATGATTTCGTGGCCAATATGTTTGCAATAGTATAAACAATATATTGGCAATATATCGGTCACACAACCCACACTAGCGCTGTATATGGGCAATATGTGACTATGATGCTTAAGCCGAATATTGGCCATATTGATTCCCATTATCATGTCCACATTAGTCCCATATTTTTTTCTCGATGTGTGGGCCACATGTAAGTATTATGTGTGAAAACTATGGCCAATATTTGATTAATAATTTTTTTTACGTGGGATTCTCTATACCTCGTTCAAAAATTGCTTTCTTCTATTGATAGTCACTTTGCAACTATGTATGATAACGACAAAAGATTATGAAAGTAGATAAGAAAAGCAAATATTGAAGCTTAATATTTTTTTTTAGCGAAACAAAGCTTAAATTTGTGCTTTATGTCTTCTTTAATAATCTCTTTAGCTAGCCTTTGTATCATAAATAAACTTATTTATTAAGATGCCCATTATCCCGTAAGAGGTGCACTCTTCTTGTAATAGTGTCCACTTTATAATATTTACTCAATGCTTCTAAAATGACCGTGGCGTCTAAAAGCAATTATTTTAAGCCTTTGATCAAAGAAATTTGTGGGGTTTTGGTTTAGAAAATGCTTGTGTTAGAAGAGAAGTTGTTCTTATATGAACAGGATAAATTATTACAAAATAGGATCACTTACACCATATTCATAATTAATACAAAGTAACCGACTTCATCTTAAAATTTTTAATAAAAACAACAACGAAGGAGACTTATTGTCTAACGTCTCGTATTAACTATCCATTCATCAGATTACTATCCACTTTTACTAAAGATTCCAGAAAAGAAAAAAATTCCGCTCTCAATCTCGATCGACTTCAATCGAATCTCCTCGCGCACTCTGCATCATGCACACACGCGTCGCGTTCGTGATGATGAGCGCGCGAAACCATAACGCGACGAAGTATTTCTCCTTCCTTTCCCTCCAACACGCGCGCGCGCAAATGAGGAATGACGTGGCACGTCGTCGCTGACTGCCTTTTTGCTCGCAGCAGCGGCGGCAGCAAAGAAGAAGAGTTGGGATTCACGCTGTGCACCGGGAGCGCTCGCAAGCGTAATTGCGTTCGCTTGTTTGTTTAATTGAAGTTTACGATTCGACATGCTCGGCGGAGGTGTTTTGTTTGATGTTATGTGTAGCATGGCGTTGATTTATAAAACGGCTGCTTTTTTTTTCTTTTCTGTTTTTTCTCGTGCTCGGCGAAAAAAGCATGAAGTAAATTTCCTTACTAACTGCTAAGTTATTGTGATTTTGACGTTGAAAATAATTTCTAAGAAGATGAATGAATCTTTGTTTATTTATGGTAAAAATTCAGCGGTTCATTGTTCATTATTAGATAAAGTTCTGTATATTGAGTAACTTTATTAAAATATATTCACAAGATTATTCTAATGATGCTTACAATGAAATCATTGTTCTCTATTCTGAGAGTGAACTTTTATTATTATAATCATGATAATACCGTTTACCACAGTATGGTGTATAATTAGATTCTTTTATATAATTAGCCCGTCGTGAAGGGATGCACCATATATTACTGATACAACAGTTATATTCAACCGCTATTCAATGTAAATAAAAACTGCTTTAACCTTTCATTAATACATTTTTTAATTTTTGGTCGTACACAATACTTAATTTATAATTAAGCAGATGATTCTGGTTTGATAGTCCATTTTTGTATGACTTACTTTTAATTGAAAATGAAAGTATACTTGATTATAACAGTTTTCAAAATCGCATTTACATTCTATGCTTTTTATCTTGCCATTTTTGAGGATATGTAATAATAAAATATTTTTAAAATGTTCCAATTTTCATGTTTCAAAATTATCAATGTTGATTAGAGTAACAAAAATATTAACATTGCATAATTGAATAGAAAGTTTCAACGAAAATTTGTTTTTAGAAAAAATTATTGTAGCAATCAAACAAGAATAAGTTTATAATCCGAAATAGTCTTCATTTACTACAAAAGAAATAATTTTTGTATCATACTGTACTGCAAGACCTTTCCAAGCATCATTAAATGGTAGCCAGAATGAGTTTTTAGTTCTATAATATACCGGACCTCGTATGATTTACAACGAAACAGCGCGACAAAAACCTGCGAGGAAACAAGACAATCAGCTTTCTCTCTCTCTCTCTCTCACGAATCTATACTCGTAGCGATCTCTCGATAAATTTCTCCCTTCAACCATGTACGTATACGCGGCGCAGGTGGTCGAAGGTTTCTCGCGCGTACCGAGATCGCGTCTGTTTTTGCGCAAAACCCGTCGTCGCTTCTTTCCCCGCGCGACTCTCTAGAAATCAAAAGAAACTTAACGATGATAATAAAGCAGCGGCGGCGATCTCTCGGCGTATAATGATTAGCATACAAAGAAACCGTGGCGAGTCGCCATATTTGGGTGTTTTTATCGTCCACCGGTCACAGCGAAGAAGAGAATTTGCAGGAGCTAGTGGGGAGTTGCAAAACGATGGATTATAGCGCGAGATTTACCTAAGTCGTGGAATAATGTGAGTATAAACTGATTTGAATGCAAGAATGATGATTGCTAGTATTCGCCGGATTTGGTGTTTGCAAACCTCACTCAATTTATGATATAAGTACGTACTGAAATCGAAGAAAATCAATTTTGATTGTATTTATAAGGGAATAAAAAATCATATGATTTTTATATTAATTTAAATGATAATAAAATAAAAAAGTTTTATGATAAAAAAAATGTTTTTGATAATATGTATTTTATCCTGCATAATTATTATTCTACGCAAAAAGTGAACATAGCTTCAGCTACATTGTTTTGATTTCTAGATTAGAATCGCGTGATTTTCAAGGTCCAAGTATTTTCATTGTATTTTACATGTCATGCTCTATATGAACAGGATTCAAACATTGTCTGTTTTGGTCAATTCTCATTTTATGCGGGCAAAAATATTGATTAGCATTTACTTTAAAAAATTCCCTCGAACTTTGCATATTAGAAAATAAGCAAGTTGAAACAATGATGCAATAAATATTTAGAAAGTAATGTATGCATAAACTGATCGAGTTTTAAAATTTTTTGTAACATTTGCATGACAAATTTCCACATTAAAATAGCCAGTTTTATTATAGCTAACAAAAAGTTCATTCATTCAAGGGTTAACAATATTAAAATCCATTTTAATTATAAGTTCTAATCTTATATGGTAATTTATGGACTTTTAACGATTTGAGCTAATGGATTTATTAACAAAATACATTCAGTCTCAATCATAACGTGCATAAGTGTTTAAATGATTTAATAACAGAGTCGAAGATCTTCGAAGTAACGCAGATAACTCTTATTAATGTAAGTTCATCATGCCAGCCAGGCTTCGTTACCGTTACTAAACATTTTTTTCCTCATCAGCCTGCCTCGTGGAAACGTCCATTAGGCAAATCAATCCAGCCTACACAGCCGCACTGAACTTTACGAACAACTGTTCGGTCGACTTTAGAAGAAGAAAAAGAAAAAGAAAAAATCCTCGTAAACAAACAGCACTGACAAAAGAACCTGGGAACGCATCCCACGCGTACAATGTCCGCCTACGACTTTCCTCGGCGACGGAATTTCTCCCGCGCGTTGTGTGGATAAATCGCGCGTTTCAACGAATCCAAGACCCAATTAAACCAGTCGCGTGTGTGCCCCCTCGGCAAAAATTTGCATTAAAAGCGCGCGACGACCGACGGTTGACCCACGCTTTTATTTATATATATATGCGCGCGTATTATCACATTCATGAATATTCCCGCGGGACACGCGCAAGGACTTGTGTCCGCGTAATTGAATTCCTTTTCCGTGCGGAAGTCCGTCGTATGTATATGGTATATGTATACACGTGCGCAAGTTTAATAGAGCGATGCCTGGCTCTTACGGTTCGTTAGAAATTTTCGATCGTTAGGCAAGGAATGGAGAATGAAAAAAAAACTGTTAATAATCGAGTGAAATTTTTGGCTTGGAACAAATGTGAGTTGTTGAATTTGAGTTTTACAACGCAATAGCGTTATGGTAAATGGCGCGTCGTATAGTTCGTCACGTGTTCGTGAATTGACTGTGTGGAACGTTGGTGTGTATACAAATGGTTCTTAATATAGTTTACGGTTCGACAGTGAATTTTGGACCGGTGCAAATATTTCAGAAATCATTTACAGTATTAATTATGGAAGAAATTCGATAATATAATTTACAACAACAACCTTTTATTTTTTATAGATGACAAATGTATACAATCTAAAGGTTTTCTTTTTCTTCTTTTAACCTTAATTTTTTATTAGTTTGTAATCTGGAGAAATTTTACATTCAATTGTACACACATACATGCAGCCTACATGAATATTCTAGCTAACTTATTCAGCTATGCATCAGCCAATAACGAATGTGGCGACTATAATTCGTCATCTCATACTCTGCTCTCTACAGTTTTCTATCATAAAACATCCTCAGGAATCCACAATTCTTGAAATTTTTACCTGATTGGGATACGTATTTTCTCTCGAGAGACTTTTCGCTCCAGTGGAGTGAAAAGTCGTTATAAAAGTCAACATTACAAAGCAAACGAGCATGCTGTACATTAGTCAGTAAATCCAAACACTCGTGCGCTTATATGTACGAAGGAAAAGCAAAAATGCACGCCTCGAGAACGTTGAATAGTAATCATCAACGTTGTACTCTGTGTTGTGATGCTCTCAAGGTAGTTATTTTCAGTAGTTAAGCGTTCGCGTTTACAGAGATACTTTGAATTTAGTATACAAGTATACGCGAGAAAAAAGCATTACTTTGAAAGAAAAGATGAGCAAAATTTTTTTGTTTTTCGTGGATAATATAAAGTATCACCTACCTGTTAATAACAATCAGAATTCTACTACATATCTTGGAACGATAAACTATTTCAATCACTTAAATAAAAATTATATAGAATAAAGTCTATTGCTATCGATACAGTATTCTTATTTCCATTACAAAAGAGTCTTTTGTGAAAAGGAGAAAATTTACTACCTTCCATTAGTCCTCTGTTTTATGTTCTACTTTACAAGTCTCAACCCACAGAGACATTTATTGCTACTAAAAATTTTCAAACAAAAGTTTCGTGTACAGTTTTCTATTCAAAAGCTCCATAAGTATGGCTCATCATCGCCTTCCTTTTACTTCATACTCATATCAGCTGCTAAATCTGATGCTTACTTCAACAAACTGGCCTATCATCCAGCACTAACATCAAACTTTAACAAACCTCTCTCGAAATTATTCTCCCGCCTCTTCCTCTCACCTCACGCGCGACTCATCCGCAATCAACGCAACACCTCTCTCACCGTATTTTTCTCTGCACTCGTATATACACGGCCGTTAACGCGGCATCATCGCGACGATGAAGGATTGGCCATTTGTCAGCACGAGCGAGTGCTCGTAAAACCTTTCCTGAAACGAATTCGTGCTCGCGCGCGTAGCGCTTTTGCTAATCGAGAGCATCGCGCGTACCCATGCATACCGGAAGCCGAGTGAGACTGGAGTTTTGTCGCGTTATTTCTCTCTCCCTCTTGCACTCTTTCTCTCTTTTCGTCGACGCGATTATTGCACTTTTACCCGTGCACGTTTTCATTTTCAAGCTGTTTATCGTTCGTCACGCTCACCTCGACGATGCTTTTCCCCTCCGTCTTTTTATCACTCTTTCCGCTTTCATTCGTCGTCGTCGTCGTCGTCGTAGTCGTCGTCGTTAGCCGTTGAAACGTGCAAAATCGCCGGGGCGATGATGAATTGGTTGCCGCTGCTCGTTAAATTGCACTCGAGAGGAGATTTCGCTGTGGGGTCTTGAGATACTTTTTGTCAGCATGTATGTTTAGAAGAACAAGATTAAGAGACGCGCAAATCAAATATCGAATACATACAAATAACATGTTTTACATTGTAATTACTGGAATATATTAGATGGGATATATTAGAATGAAGAAGACCGTTTATCATATGAATGCAATAAATATGATATTATATTACTTATTCTTCGGTAGCGTGACTTTTGCCATGCAGTTTCTTTGAAATTTTCTCTTACAATGAAAAATGAATCTTTGTGTTGCTGCGAAAAATATCCGATGAATGTGATATCTTGAAATTCTTTAAATATATTATGTGAAGGCTATTGATTCTTCCACGCAGATGAAAACTTTTCAAATACTTTTTATCAAACTCTAAAATATTTTCTTCATACAACAGACAGATATTTCTTAATCTTTCATCATCGTAAATCCAAAATAACGAATTATCCAGTCATTCTCACATATAAACCCCGTAAATATCTGTCATCACTTCGAAAGTAATTAATGGCTCATCTATCTCATCGTACAACGCATTTGCATATACCACACACATACAATTCGAAAACAGGGAACGCACGTGAACAACGCGTTTTCTCTTCCCAATCTTGCAACGCGTCAGCGATTAATCTTCCACCTGCATCTCGTATAGCGGCAATCATCCAACGTAAAGGAAGGAATACAACGCGGAGAACAGTTTTCTCCCTTGTCGTATTATTTTTTCTCGCATTGAAATACTGTGCCGCGCGGACAGCTCCGTTGCAGAATCAATAGCAACGTTTTGTACAGTAGCTTCTGCGATTCTATCGTTTCGTATGGAACCTTTGCGTAGATGTAGTTTATGTGTATGCGTGTGTATTTAGATCCATAACTTTCCCTATTTCTGGTATATTGCTGTCGCTTATGGCTCGGGTTGTAGGGAAGAGTTGCACAGTTGTTGCACCTATAGCATTTTCGGATATAGCTTTTGATGTTATGGATTAAAATTGCAGTATTACAAAATTAAAAAATGATCAATTAAAGGCCTCTTACCATAGTCTGATTCTATCACATTATCATCAGATGCAAACAAATCCTAATGATCTACTTTAAGCGCTATCCATGAGTGTATCACTTTCCTCTATATTTTATTTCTACCTTTAAGATGATTCTCTCTACACTGAGAAAAAATATAGTACCTCTTACAATAAAAGTACTATAAAATATTGCTTTATATGGCTGTGACCTTATTTTATAGTAAAATATACAAAGAAAATTATGATTGAGGTAGCTACAAAATATATTTTTGAATACTATACTACATGGTAATATTTGAAAAGCAAAGTTCACTGTGAGGTGAATATTAAAGTTTACTAAATCAATATAGTAAAACTTGCCTAAAAACTTAGTTCAACTTACTGTATTTATTGTTATTCTTACTAAATGTTCTCGTTTTCTATACTAGGCTGTACTACAACTCATATATGGTACAGGTCATACAAAATGTTGGAAAAAATAAAGACAGATTGATATTTAATAAAAATAAACTTTATTTTTTACTTTTTGTATTTATTATACAATATAATATAGCCTAAGATAATTCTTTCAGATTAATTTTAAATTTAAAAACCTTGAATACTTTTGTAGAGACAGAACATTTCAAACTGGAAGATTATAAAACAGCGATTCGATTAATAGAAAAAGATTGTTTTATGGCAACCTTGGATCTAAAAGACGCTTATTACCTAATTTCTGTACATGTTTCGCATAGAAAATATCTTAGATTCCAGTTTAATAATAAACTTTATGAATTTACGTGTCTACCTTTTGGGCTCGCTTCGGCTCCTTATGTTTTCACAAAATTGTTGAAGCCTGTTATTTACATATTACGTAAGTCAGGGCTACGATCAGTGCTTTATCTGGACGATTTTTATACTATTTGGAAATAATTTTTATGATTGTTTTGAAAATGCTAATAAGACACGAAATTTCTTACAAAGTTTAGGATTTATTGTGAATGATAAAAAATGTACAAATCCAGCTAAACAGTGTAAATTTTTAGGTTTTATCTTTAACTCGCAGACAATGACAATAGAGCTCCCAAAGGAGAAAAGATTATATCTCAAAGAATTAATTCGAAAATTCAGTGTGATAAAGAAATGTAAAATTCGAGACTTTGCGCAGTTCATTGGCTCACTCATAGCTGCTTGCCCAGCAATTAATTTTAGCTCTTGAATTTAATAATGGAAATTATGATGCGGTCATAACATTAAACCAAAGAAGTGCACTTTATAGCTGGTGGGAAACACATGTGATTTCAAGCTGTAAATCTATTGAGCCGTTGGACTATTGTATAGAAATTTCCTCGGATGCATCTCGTAAAGGCTGGGGAGCAGTGTGCAACTCGCAAAGAGCTCATGGACACTGGTCTGAGTCAGAGAAAGGCTTTTATATAAATTATTTGGAGTTGAAAACGGGATTTCTCGGTCTACAGTGTTTTGCAAAACATTTATCTAATGTCAATATTCTCTTAAAAGTAGACAATACGACTGCCATAGCGTATATAAATCGAATGGGAGGTATACAGTTCGAAAATCTAAACAATATTACTGGGCAAATTTGGCGATGGTGTGAGGCACGAAACATTTGGATTTTTGCTTC
>JAYJLV010110282.1:0-11329 GCA_036873485.1 Torymus texanus | reverse complement strand
TCACGCTCGACTCGAAAATGCTATGAGAGTTCTGGCGCAGTTGGGTCAACGGGCTTCGTAGAATTTCACGCTCGACTCAAAAATGCTATGAGAGTTCTGGCCCACTGGGTTAGAACTCTCATAGCTATACTACTACTCCGGCGAATATCTTTTTTTGTGTTTTACTAACGGCAGATAACGAATGTGCGTACATCATTTTCCTGTTAATCTTTGTTCCCGGTAAAACTTTTTTAAATATTACATCTGCGTGGTCATGAGTGTATTTTTATAGTATATCATGTAACATATAGACTTTATGCGACTGTTCCAGTAACTGAACAGTCACCAGCGAATGAACATTTATTAAAAAAAAGATATACTTAATTTATCGATGAAGAAATTTAATTATAAATAGGTACGGTAGAAATACAAGAACTATTGCTGATTGAAAATTTGGTGATTCGAAACGTTCCATTTTAGTTTAGGTTACTCGAGATACTTGCACCAATAATTAAAATTCCAGCTTTAGAATGATTTTCAGATTATGTTATTTATTTTCCTCAAAATTACTGGATCACTGGAAATAAGTTGATAGCCTAATAATCACACAACGAGAGAGAAAATTCTCATAATTAATCGTAAAGAATATTTAAAAATTAACTAATATATGCGTCAAAGTAACGATATGCTCGAAAATTAAAAAAATTAAAAAGCACGAGACGCGCAGCCGCGATCGGCAAAGCCGGAAAAAGCTTCCGGCTAGAGTGTCATAGACACACGCGCATGTTCTCGCACTCTCGATAGGTATATATGTGCATACATACATACATACACACACACATATATATATATATATATATATATATATATATAAAAGAAAAAAACGTGAAAAAGGGCGCGCAAGCGAGCGAGAGAGCGAGGGATAGATATCGGCGGCGCCGCCACCGCCGCGGGAATTCGCATGAGGCATTACTAGCGGAAGATGTTCGGTAGATTGTGCCCTCGAGCTAGACGTATTCGGGTCGCCATCTTCTCTCCCTCTTATTCCTCCTCAGAATTTTTCCGAATGCCTATTCGTCTTTTTTCGCGACCCTTTTTTCGCAGCCCGTGGTCCTACCAGCCGTCTTTCCCTTCGAATTTGCATGGAATTCTGCGAGACTTTCGTAATTGCGGATCTGTGAACCAAAATTTTTAGCAATCGTTTTGGTAGGGTGAACGTACCGGTGAACGAAAATATAAGACATGTAATTTTTGCAACAGTGAATTTCATATTTTTTTTTACATTAATTTAACTATGTTCTACAAGATATACTTACCTCAAGGAGACAAAATATAAAAGAAAATTTTTTGTTTTAGCATATTATACAAAGATAAAAGTATTAATAAATGTTTGATATAAAAAAAGCAATGTAAATAGATCGGACGAATGTTGTGATAACTGATAAGATCGATTTCAAAACAGAATATCTTGATCACAATTTTTACTTCCAAATATTGCAATACGTCTGAATAAGTTTAAAGTTTATTTAAATTTATTTTAACTAGGTTATAAAATAGTTTTCCATTTCTAAAACTTCGAACGAAACTAAAGTTTTTATCTTTTCCTTAAGTTTAGCGTTGTTTCTTTGTTATTGTATATTTAAAATTTTATTCATATTTCATTTAGAACTTAGCTACCAGCTACCTTCTCTTTATCCTGCGTCAGGGAATGTACCTGGCTATACTCATTTTCCATTCTATTTTCTAGCTCGACGAATTCTTCCATTCGTTCCCATTTCAACCCTTGAACAATCTTCTGCTTTACTCTTCTACTGGCTTTAGGTTTCTTTTTTCTTTTTTGTTTTTTACAGTTCATCTTCGTTTCTCAGATTTAGCGAACACCGTCACAAGTGTCAGGAGCAGGTAATCATTTTGAAATTTATATACCTTAGAATTATGTCCTGTGGGAGAAATTAACGCATCTATAAGTCATTTGATGGAAACATTTTTGTTACTAATTTTAAATTATGAATTTATTGTAGGTACCTATATAAAAGATGTTTTAATTAAATGGTGATAATTTATAACTATTATCTATGTATAGTTAAAAACCATGTAACAAGATTTTTATGCCACGTTTCTTTTACAGAAAAAAATAAAAATTTCGTTTTACTAGAAAGAATCTACTATTATAATGTAAATTTGAACCTTTCTATAAATTTTCTTCAAATATTAAGGAAATTATTATTTCAATTCAAAAATTTTACTTGAATTTTGGTATTTCTAATATTTTATACATTGTTTTATTAAATAAAGAGAAAAATTCATGTAATCAAAAAGGTTTACTATTTTTATTAAATTTGAATATTCGGACGAAATAAAGTAAAGCTAAAGGAAAGTTTTACCTTTTTGTTGGAATTTGATTAAATTTTTTTTATGTCTTAATATTTACTGAGAGCTAGTAAAAGTTTGAAAATTTGCAATGACTGGTTGTTTTGAAATGTAAATTTCGAACTAGAATATAGTTAGAAATTGAAATGATCTGAGAGGAAAATCATTGGTTAAAAGCAAGTTATGCCACAAGAACAAATTAAATGCTTTGGATGATGGCGATGGCGTTTCATTGATTTAATTAACGATTGCCAAGTCAGGTACAACAATACAGATGACGCAGTTTATTATTACTGTCGTTATGGATAATAGGTAAATTCAATTTTTTGAATTTATGTATTTTAAAATTAAATTAATTAGCAAAATACTACTATTCTATTTGGTATAGAAAATAATTTTAAATAACCTTTCTTTAAAAAAATTTGAAATTATATCTAATTGTTTTAACGAAAATCCGTAAAACACATTTATCATTTATCTTTTTCATTTTAATTTTTCATGTGCCAGTGTATATTTGTGGCTTCAAGGCATAACCACATTAGTCCACTTTTTTTGAAAATCAAGAAAACGTCAGATTTTGTACCTTCAAATAGGTCTTCTTCATTTAAAACTGGCAGTAGTAGCAAAAATATTATCCCAAACTATGATATACCCAAACCGTAACCACATAAGTCTATTTTTCAGATTTTATACGCAGTATAACAACATAAGTCCTTATATATCATTTTATGGTTCATTGTAGTTGTGATGTATTTTATCTATTCTAATTGAATATATAAACATGATTTCATATAAAATATGTACAATAACTAGATGAAATTTCGAGAGTTGTCGAAGTTTTAGTATTTACCACTTATTTTACAAACCATCCGCGCTGTTTAACACGTGCAGTATGTCAAATGGTCGTAAACTTAATAGAAATGTTACGAAAATAGGAATTATCTTGATTAAGTAATAAGAATTCGTTAAACAATTATTAATTTTATAATTTATTGATCCGTTTCATAACTAAATTAAAGAATACGCACCAAAATGAACGAGAACAGCACTATTAAATAAGTTTTTAACGTATCAGAAAATGATTAACCTACTCATATCACCATGTAAATATGTGTTTTGAATGTGTCAATTGGTTAGTACAGTATCGCGATTCCTCTTGTTCTTCCGATCTTACATATAAGTTTGAACATTAAAACCCTTTCTTCTCAGAAACTTGAAAAGTGGACTTATGTGGTTATGCCTCGAGGCTACAGATATAATGTGTATTCTGATCTGCAGGTTTATTTTAAAGGTACAACAAGAAGAAAATAACTATAAGAAATAAAAAAAAAGAAGTTTACAAAGGTATAAATCAATGATTGTAAAAAATGTTCATCTCTGTGTGTATAACTATGTCAATCGGAATTCAAATAACGACACAGAAAAGAAAAACAAATCTGCTTCAAACGTTATTGTTTTCAGTCCGATAGAAAAATAACGATTTATTATGGTTCGTTCGTGTTGAATAATCGGAAAAATATATTATTTGTTCTACTAAAAATTATGGGTTTATATTTAGTTCTAAAAATGTTTAAATGAAAATTGCTTTACTTTTTATTATTTTTTAAGAAATAATATTCAAATTGCTGTAAATAATTTATAAAATGTTGACTCAACAAATGTTATTCAACAAACAATGTTAAATATTAAAAGCTTTCTTAATAAATTCCAACCTAAGAGACTACACCAAAAACATTTTACAAATAAAAGCTTCAAAGAAACAAAGGTACAGAAAATAAGAGAATGTACGAATAAAAACGTGATTCTGATTCCACTAATTTGTACGCTACTCAGAATCCATTGCGCATTTAATTATGCATATTAATGCATTACAGATATAGGTATTGCTTTCCTTAAAATCTTTCTCAGTTGCAAGAAGAGCATTATACGAGGTTCGCACTATCCACTAGCCAAAATGCTAGCTTTGCTAATCTCGAGCCTCTTCACTGAACTTCTTCTTCCTCTTCCTCTTTTCTCACTTTGTACGTCTTAGTCTTTGTAGTTAGAGCATTGCTAACGCAGAATAACGAGCGTGGCGCACGGCATCGCCGTCAGTATTTATATGGGTAGCGCAGGTCAGGATGTGCTTAGCGAAACCGCAGCACAGCGCAAAAGCCCGCGTGTTGGCTACCATTCAGTCTTTTCACTTTGCGACGTCTTTGGTTCATCTTGTTCTCAGCTTGTTAGGCAACGTCCACGCGTATCGTTTCAATGTTTATATTAGGAGCAAGAGCAATGAAAGTAAAAGCAAAAAAAAATACAATAATACATCAAGTTAACAACAAATTCGAAGTGATCAATACAAAAATACAATAACACAGACTTACAGTCACAGAAGAGTTGACTGTATATCTTAAATCAACATTTATAAGTGTTTTTGTTTAATTAAGTTTTTTAAAGATAAATAAACGTAACAATAACATTCTTCATTACTTTATTTTAATATCAATTAATATTTTAATATTATTAATATTTTTTTTCATAATATATTTGTTGAGTTTACTACCCAGATATTTAGTTTAGATGTATTTATCTATATAAAAATTTATTACTTTTTAACTTTAGCAATATTTCGTTTTAAACTGTCAGTAATTATATTTTATCTAATTTTATTATTTGAAAAAAATAATAATTATCAGTAATAATTAAAAAAAGATATGGTTTTACAACTTTTTGAACATATTTCTTATATTGTCTAGATAAGACGTTATCAGCAAATTAATGAAGCCAGTTCAATGACCAGCTAATTAGTTTATCTACATTCCTAAGGTCATAGTACGATTATGTTCAAGACTTTGCACAAAATTTCTCTAATTATTAATTAATACTAAAGGATGAAAAAAGAAACCTATCAAGTCTTCATTCTTTTATATTACTCATATCAATTATTAATGAAAAAATGAATTGATAATGTAAAAATGACTTTTTTTCCTTAAAAAGCATCACAATCGAATTTTCAATTTCGCGAAAACTCTAATGTATATATTGTCAAAAATTTTAGTTTTTCGAGTTATTGAATATTTTCAATACTCGACGCTTCCATTTCACACATCCTACAGCAAACTTCACATTTTCACTTCACTCCGACTTGGTTCTTTTTCCTTGTCCCTGGAACATATATATTTTCAAATCCCCTGCTGTCGTCGGTATTTGTTTCTTCCCTTGCTTTACTCTCCACAATTTCGTGTGTCTTTCCCATGCTCTGCTGCGTCGTTGTCCATCTCTGCTCTCTCTCTCTCTCTCTCTCTCTCTCTCTCTCTCTCTCTCGTGCGTCGCACCACAGCGTCACGACTCATGAATAACGCAAACTGGGAAAATCGCTCTCATTTCTCTCTCCTTCCCTCCTTTACCCTCGCTCTGTCGTATATACATATACGGCAGTGTAAGGGAGGCGAGCCACGAGTCCCGTTGTAATGGCGCCAATTACGAGGTGAGCGCGCACGCACTCGCTGAATGGTACACCTATCCGTCGACGGAGAGGATGCGCCCGCGATCCGTTGCTGCACATCACTCGTAGAGTGATATCGCGTGCGCTCGCTCGCGTTTAGGTATATATAGGCTACACCTCCCAATTTCACGGGGGCGATCGAGAGGCGATCGCGCGGTAGTCGCTATCTCTCCATTGCCGAATGGAGCCCCGTGGCTATATACATGTACTACGAGGTACGAGAGCGCCCACAGCTCGCCGCGAACACGACGCTCGGTTATGGTTACCACGTACTGAGGCAAGGGTGTAGCGCGGTATTCAACAATGCGGCGGATTTGTTCCAAAGGAGACCTATAGATCCATTTTCGCGAGTCGTCGCTAGTTTATTTTGATTTTCGTAGAAAATTTTTTATGTTTGATGTATGATGATTGATTGTTTGAACCGAAAAGTTTGTGTTGCAGAAGAATTACAATATTCAATTGTAATAATAAATGTCAAAATCAAAATAATTAATATGCCAATTTTTATCCAAATAAAAGTCATGCATTTTACTATATTTTTTGTTATCATTATAAATCCTCTTCCTTAAACCTCCACTGAGAGAAGAAATGAATTATTGTCAATATGTCATTCTAACTATTAAGATAATATTACAATTAAAAATAAAAATTCCTTTTCTTAATGACTAAAACCAAAAATTCAAGTGGCAGTTGAATGATAAATCGGTATGTACCTTGACATTTATGAACTCGCTTTTTCCCTATATAGCTTTGAAAACTATTAGAAAAAGAAGCTTTGATAGAAAAAACTTCGGCTTAGTCACGAAGACCTTCAACCCAATACAAATTATTGTATCTTAATAACAAAACTATATATTTCCAAGAAAACAATGCAAGAAGCCGCAGTATCGATTTAAAATAAAACAATCGAGCTTCGCAGGGAGTGAGCAACAACAAAAACTAATACTCGATAGCTGGGAGCGAAAAAGTCGTTATCAGGTCCTCTCACGCGCGCTCTCGCTACGTTCACGCGCAAGACACGATAATTAACGGTGCGCGCCTCTCCCAAGGACCCTTTTTGCCCCTTTCCGCAACGCTTCTAACCACCTCCCTTCCACCTCCTATTTCTCATTTCGCTCTTTCAAGAAATCCAACGAAAAAGCAATGGGATCGTGATCGATTGCGCGAGGACGCGCTAATGCATCTCCTTCGAGGAGCGAGAGCCACTGAGCCTCTTCTTGACTCGGCGCTATATCGGCGTCGTTCTTTCCCTGCGCTTCGATTGATCGACGTTTGCTACGCTTGTGAGTACCGCGCGCTCGTTGTTGATATTTTGATCGGCAGTGCGAGATTTGATTTGCTGTCTCGAATAGATGTTTTTTTTTTAAATTATTTATGCAGGAATAATGAAATAAGAATGAAATATTTTTTTGGAATATTCTTGTGGACGATCAACGTATAAGAATTGTTTCTTTTTAAATCAGGTACACTTTTTCACATCAAGAGCTTTGCTGCAAACTATCAACGATCAAACTATAATAATTCTAGAAATAAAAGTATACCGTTAAAAGCATATTAGAGAACTGAAGTTATCTAATATGGGGAAAACTTATACTCTATTGTAATTTTGTAAGGAGTTAAAAAATGAACAAACGTAGGACGATAAAATATAAACAATAGAAAATAATAATTTTCTAAACAAGAATTTATAACGAACACTATAACACCATTGATTATAGTCTTACGGTTTCTAAAAAGTAATATTAATGATTGCAATATGGTAAGAATAATTTACTTTATCAACGTCAAAAATAATTTCTCAAAAATCGTTTAATATAGACATTATGCATATCGATGTAACGCATATTTTAGTGCCCAGTAAAGTGAGCTAAAGCGTAACGCACATTAAACGCAAACTTCTGCAAATGTACGGCTGCCTTGCGAAATAGAACTGTGGGTATCGTTTTGTCTACTCTACGGTCGTAAAGTAGACACGGTTCTCACTTTTCTCCACTGGGTGCTCATGTTTGACTTTTCACTTTAACACTTTGCTCCAGCTGTATATTACACGGTCAGAATTCCAAGAAAACTTTTTAAATTATTTTTAACTTTTCAAAACATAAAATTTCATGTACATCAAACTAAATAAATAATATTTTAACATAAAGAAATCATAATATATAAATTCAAAATATTTAAAGATAATCTAAACAAGAAGAACTCTATTGCAGTTGTAAAGAAAATATTTGAAGACGATGTTATTAACTTTGCCAAAGTTTGCACTCCATGAATTGAAATATTTACATTTTCAACAAAATTTTAATGCTGCTTTATAATTATTTGATTTTTTAATAAAGACAGATATATTTGCTTGCCTCCTTTTACGTTGCTGCTGAACTTATTTATAAAAATAAAAGAAGTAGTCGAAATATGCAGGAGCAGTTTAGTGTATGGAAACGTTGAAAACTGAATGAATACATTATTACAAGAAAGAAAAGGTAGTTTTTGTACAAAAGAGTATCACACAGTTGTTATTCATGCAGAAATTCGAAAGACTAAGGTACACCCGTATTCTCGGTCATATAAATAAATATAGGCGTTGAATGATGTTTAATCCGAAATCATACACAGCCCAGATCAAGCCAATATACTGATGGAGTGCACTTAGCCCATTGATGGAGAGTATTTACATCGATTAACCTCAAACAACCTGAGAGTTCCTAATGCTATTTGACCTATATTATTTCACGTTCAGTCTTAATATGGTCCGTTGATTTTAATAGATTTAGAATTCTCGATCAAATAGAATGTATGTGCAGCCGCTTCATTAATCAGGTGATTATTCCTTTTAGTATGCAGAAATAAACGCACTTATAATCTACTTTAAGATTCATTATTCACTATGCAAATGTACTATTCAACTATTGTGCACGGCTCTTTTTTCTTTATTAATGAGAATCGATTATCCTTTATTGTTAAACCATGACATGTTGAAGAAATCTTATCTTTTTTGTTCAAATATTTATATTTCGTTTTTATATTTAGCTATAGAGTTCTGTATAGAGAAAAGAATTGACGTGTGAAGAATAAAAATATAAAAGTTTTATGAGCTTTTATAGTGACTTTTTCAATATTTACGCGTGCGACATTTGGATTTTGGTAGAAAAAAGTTTTCTTTGAGCAAAATATTATTGCAGTATATTATAATGTTTATTATAACAGCCGTATCAATTTTAATTGAAAAATTGATCATAAAATTCGTAGAATCACCGAGAGAATCATCGAAAATTGAAATAATGTAGTGCATTTGAATGTTTACCAGTTTTTGTCAGTATTCATATTTTAAGACTGTATAAAAGCAACAAAATATAAAGAGGCAACATAGCACGATCAGGCTTTAAGAGAAGCCGTCGAGACGGTAATTTTTATGTGCTCCATTGATTTTCCCGGACGAGAAACCGTTCACAACAATAGCAGTTAGCTAGTAACCCTTTAAATGAGGAAATTATCGTAAAATTTCGCTGCTGTCTCCTTCTTCTTCCTGCGCGCCATTCAGTTGCGCGGATCATTACATTCACACTTATAGATCCGTTCCTTTTCGCTATTACACAGATCCTGAGCCCTTTCTCTTCTTCTTTCTATTCTGTTCTGTTACATTTCCCTCTCTCCTTGTTCTCTATATTTCTGTTTTTCCTTCTTTTGTTTCTTTACCTTCGTCTGTTTTCTACTCATTTAATTTTCTTATCACTCGTTCGTTTCTCTGTATTTCAATTAATTTGTTTTAATCAACGGTTACCTTCTTCCATTACGTATTCACTGTATTTAGTATATCCACTGGAAAAATCGATTGTGTTTTTAATTCGTTTAACATTGACTTTCAATTAAAAACCAATATTAATATTTATTTACTACTACTTTTTAATACCCTCATTTTTAATTGCTATTGGAAGTCAGAATTATTTGAATTTCGTTATGCCAATTATTACAAATTCTTTGATGTTAATATCACAAATTATTTTTGTATTATAAATAAAATCAAATGTATTTGCTTTACGCATATGTTTGATCCATATCCACACATTTAATAGACATTTCGTTCGTTGAATAAATATAAGAATTACAAAAACAAACCGATAAAGAGCTAGAGATTGCCAAATAAGAATTATAACGTTGAACTACAAGTTATTTTTATGGTTCAAATTTTCATTTAAACCAAGTAAATATTTTAAGAATGAAGTAATGAATTATTTGTTTTAGTTAAATTATTTACTCAATATCATTTTATAATAATATTCTTTTGACTTGATAAAAAAATTTTTTTTCGTACAATTTTATTTCGCTATTTTTCTCAGTCTACTCTTGTTTTATCTCTTACATTACCTACTATTTCATTTTCTTTCATAAGTCTGCAGATAGTGAACAGATATCTGATATTATTTTTATAGATATATTTAAGATGTCTTAAATGTGGTTACAATCCGAATGAAAATAACTATCAAAAACAATCAGCACTTTAGCAGGGTAGAGCAGTACTGTATCTGAAGTGACCATTGAAGTTAGATAACTCTTGAACAATTAGTATTTGCCTGAGCAGTCATGAAATCAACTTAGTCTCATAGGAAACCTCCCCAAATCTTGATCAAGAATTTTGACCAAAGTTAAATCATGATCTTAAGATTATTCTTGTTAAGACATTATTTAAAATTATATATTTATACAATGAAATAGCTTTTAATAAAGTTAGAAATGTAACTAGTTGGCTTGAAAGTATAGAGAGAATGCAATAAGTCATGACAGATCTCGATAACTGTTTTCAACATTCATTTTTCAGGTTTATTATATACTTGCCTTTAAAGCACTTCCACATTCCTTGATATGACAGGCTATGATCGTTTGTTAATGTTTTTTGAGAAGAATATTTTCATTTAATTAATAGGCTCATAAAACCAATACGTTAGAGAATGGCACGGTGGTCATATTCTCTTATGTATTATAAAATGCTAAATTTATTTTTAAAGTTAATTAAGGATTTCTCTCGGGGCTTATTATTCGTGAGAATGTCAGTTTGCCTCAGGTGTATTATCAAAAACAGCAATTTATACTACACAATTTTATCCGAGAAACACATTAAAGAAGCTATGAAAGTAATAAGTTACATAGATCTCACTGGTTCAGTTAATTCAATGTACGTATGATTTGCACGCACTAGTACCGTGTCTGATGTACACAGAAAGAAATTTTGAGTTGTCGACACTACAATATTTTGTAGTTGACTAATATCAATGACTGTAATACTATATAACTATGTTAGAATTCATAGGTTCGAAAATTAGTAATGCGTAATGCTATTCGATATTGAATTCGTAGAATTCAAAATGAGACATCCCTGATTCCGATGATGGGCATGTGGCATGCCCAACACCGGAATCAGGCAACTCGAACCGCGGATATCGTGTTTTTCAATGACGTTTGAACTCCCTCATGTCTAAGTTGGAACTGCAGTATCACAAAGTG